>JAKUCM010002263.1:0-93046 GCA_023374145.1 Lepidium sativum | reverse complement strand
ACCGATTGATTCCTCCACAGGTCTTCTTGTAGTCCGAAATACTCCATAATAAGCTCTTGAAGCACCAAAAATTCACCCTTATGCAATGTATGCAATGCCCAATACCAAATACGCATAATAAACTTAAAAGGCCCTAAAACAACGATAATACTGCAAATGCGAATGCAAAATGTGCTAGATAATGTCCCTAAAATATGCTAAAATGCAGACACATCAACTCCCCCCAAACTTAGTTTTTGCTTGCCATCAAGCAAATGCATATAACTAAAGAAGGAAGAAGAGAGGTTGCTGATTATGGGAACATCTCACCTCAAACAAACAACTTATTAAGCTGAAAACCGTAATCCACATGTGAACCTCTATTCCATTGTAAAAACCACAATTTACTTGCATCAAGGCTTAGCATAATAACTGAATACTCCCTAGTACTTAGTTGGACTCTAAGAAACTCAGATTTGAAAACTATTTCTAAAAGTGCAGACCGCAAGAGGGGCTATTGATCAAAGACCTTGGGATTCAACTTCCCCAAATTCAGCTAGACACTATAAATTCAACATTTAAATCACTTCTTATTTCAACTCCTATTTTTGCTCGTACTCATACTTATTTGCTCCAGCTTTATCAATGAACACGAAAAAGTATGGGTTTATGCACTGTCCCGGTTCACCTTAGGCGTCAATGTATTAGCTTTCTCAATGAACACGAAAAAGTATGGGTTTACGCAAATTCCTGGTTCACCTTAGGCAACATCAGAATGGTTTTATCAATGAACACAAGAAAGTATGGGTTTACGCACAGTCCCCGTTCATCTTAGACCATATTATGCGAGCTGAGTTGTAAGAAGGATGATTCTATATTTTTTTTTTCTATGCTTTTCTTTCTACTTAGCTAACTGAACCTAAGGAAGGATCTTATGCAATACATCTCAAGCCCCTAATTTGGCAAAAATTAAATCCGATTATGAGGAAACAAATCTGGTCCTTTTTGAGACACAACATAAGCATCGGTTTTAAGGCCAACGATCTGCCATTCAGTGTTCAAGAGGGAAGAACGCAAGTCCAAGAGTTCACTATGGTTACTAGCTAATCAACCTAGCAAGATTGTTTATCACTAGCAAGATGATTCCCAAAACTCTAGACTCAATCATATATGAATGCAATGCAGCTACATGAACACTCTATTTTTAATTGATGCTTTTTCAAGGTTTTTTCAAATATTTATGGGTTTTATGCCTTAAATGATAGATAAATGAAAAAATATGCTAACTAAAATATTTTTTGTTTTTCTATGCCTTAAATGATATGCAGATGATAAAATGAGGAAAATCAAAGCTAAGAATCACAGAAAACAAAGTCAAATATCCTCTAGAACCTTCCCCCAAACTTAAATCACACAGTATCTTGTGTGCATAAAAGCCCGAAAGAGGATCGTAGACAAGCAAGTCAAAAGAAAATATGCAATGGTATATACAATGGCGGGAATGAGTTTTGTACCTCTCAAAGGTTCCAGTGGTGGGCTACCGCCGCATGAATAGCCTCGAGCGTGTAACCTCCACTCTCCTGGCGACGCTCGGGCTCCCCACGGTCGAGTGTTCTGGCTGACACTTAACCTGGTGTTGCTCGAGCGCCTGGCTCGAGCTTGCAGCTCCAGTTACGAGTGGCCTCCTGTATGAAAATGCTGCTACGTTTGCAGAGGAGTGCATGGCTGGTGTTGGTTCATGTTCCCTTTCGCGATCCATAGATACAGAAGCATGCCTTGGACGAACTGGCCCTGATGATTGACCTTTATCCCTTTCCAAAGATGTTATCCTTTTGCTCAGCTCCTCATTTGCTCTTCTCCTAGCCTCATCACTAGCAACCAACTTCTTAACCTTCTTCATAAGCCACTTGTTCATCTTCTGCAGTAGGCCGATATGCTTATGGGCTTCTTTCATTGGGGCTCCTTGTCGTGGTGGCAGAGTGAATTCTTCTAAGCAGTATGCCTCGGGATCCATCTCGTCACTATCTGTAGGTGATGAAGGTGGTGTAGGACCATTGGGATCGTACAAGGCTTCCAATGGTGGGTTAAAATCCGCATTCCGCCCCATTCTTATCGATGTGAGCTCTCTGTTGGGCAAAAACAGTAAAACATTTGGCCTAAGTAGATGATGGAATGAAAAGACATGCTTACCTTGCACAGTTGCAGTGGATAGGAACAAACACCTCCTCAGATGATCGATATCCATGTACCAAGGTTCTACCCACTCTTCCTCATTGATGGGTACTCTACACCTTTCCAGAATGTAAGTCACGAGAACCCCAATGGTAATTTTGCCCTCACGTCCACCGGACCTGTTATCCCTTGCCCAATCTCGATATGTGACAAACTGATTAGCAAACTGGATGGTTAAGCCGGTCTCGTTTCTATCTCCAATAATGGGGGAAACCGTCACTCCTTGTTTCCACAATATCCTTTAACACAGTCACCAACATCTCCATCTCCCCAAGGTTGATAGTTCCTGTGGTAAAACGAGAGAAAATTGTATTTGCAAGGATCATTCGAAAATACATCAGAGCTGGATTTTGGATTAGAGAGGCTTTTGATCGTGATAATGAAAACCGGCTCCTTGTTGAGGCTATGGTGCACCATAGATCCTCCAATTCGGCTCTGTCAAAATCCAGCCCATAATTCTCTGATACGGTTCTTGGGAATTGGAACAAGTCTTGGAGTGCTTTGAAAGTAAACCGGTAATCTTGTCCCCTAATTGTAAAGATGAGACAGCCGCCACCTTGCTTCTCTTGAAGACCCACATTATCCGCGTCATAGAGAACGATCTGGACTGTGGCGAGGAATTGGAAGGTTTCCTCCTTGTAAGCTCGTTTTGGTTTAGAGACAAACGTGGACAGCCCACAATTCTGCAGGATCAGATCCACATCTCTAGTCAACCCCATAGCAGTTAATGCCTCCTTGCATGGATAGCGGGTTCCCACAAAATCCATTCTTCACAGATCGTTAAGAGCCATTTCCGTGTTGTGTTTCTTCTTCAGCTCTTTCGCTCTCATCCCAGCCAGAATGATCTCCCTTGCCTCCTCAGCTTCTTGGTCCCCATACCCAGCTTCATGAAGCGTCTCTTCCACTAGATCTGCTTTGATGTCCTCATCCGCACGTTCCAATACAGGATCATCCTCATCCATGTACTCTACCTCTTCCTCTGACTCACTAGCTGATCGGATCACCAACCTTCTTCTTTCCTTTTTGTCAGGTTTGGGTCTGCTCCTGGAAGACTCTCCTTGGTGAGGTTGGTTTCTGAACTTTGCGTTGTTTTTAGCCCTAAGTAAGAGGAGGCTTGCGTGGTTTGCTTTTCGGTCAGACATGGTGGTGATTCGCCAGAAAAAATAGAAGGAATCATACGCTCGAGGTTGACGCTCGATTGGAGTGTGGTCGAGCGTTGCTTCTGTGCGGCAGAATGATCATCGCTTGGCAAGAAAGAGCCTTTGAGACCTTCTTCACTCGGCTCACAAGAAAGCTTCTGCAAAAGAGAGGAAAACTAGAGAGAGAGTTTAGTACGATAATTGGAATTGGTGTGAATGAGAAGGAAGAGGGTCTTGGTCTTTATATAGGGAGCTAAAGATAAGAGGGAATCTTTTCAAATTCGAAATTCAAATTAGGATCAAATCAAATCTTTTCAAATTTAATATAAAATATATTTCATTAACGATAGATTTGACCCCCTTTTCCTCTTTTTCGCAGTGAATGTCTCCCCCTTTGAATCTTTTGGCAGGTATAGGTGCGCAGACCTCATATTTGACAAGGGAATGGGATACTTGAGCTTCACGCTCGACCAGACTTGATCGAGTGTCAGTCTACCACATGACAACCGATGCTCGAGTAGGAGACTCGACCAGAGGTTGGTCGAGCATTGTCCCATCATGTTTGTTCGGGTCCCACTTGTCATATATGGGCCCCATTTTCTTGCAAGACATACAAAACCCTTCCAAATGCATGCAAGATGAAATAAATGCAATTTAAAGATCAAATCTATAAGATTACCAAAAATAAATTGAATATGCTTAATGTAAATGCATAAGAGAATGTATGTACAAATGATATCGTTGGGATTGCCTCCTAATTGCGCTCGTTTATAGTCTCGAGCTTGACTCCCTCATATTCATTGGAGACGAGGTGGCTCATCGAGAGGAACCGAAGTTCCCTCGAGAATAATGCAGTCAGCCAAGTGTGGCTTAACTCTGTGGCCATTCACTATAAACTCTTCTCCTTTGTTGTTGGTCAAGGTAACAGCTTCATAGGGCATAACGTGTAGTACCTTAAAATGACCAGACCACTATGATCTAAGTTTACCCGGAAACAGCTTGATCCTAGAGTTAAAGAGGAGCACGTGATCATCGGCTGTGATTGCCTTTGACTGAATCTTCTTGTCATGAGCTACCTTGGTACGATCCTTATATGCCTTAGAGCTGTCATATGCCTCAAGTTTGATCTCCTCTAATTCATGCAAATCCGTTTGCATCTTTTCTTGGCCTGTCTTGAAATCAAAATTCAGAAGCTTAGTGGCCCAAATCGACTTGTACTCGAGCTCAACCAGCAAATGGCATGATTTCCCATAAAGTAGCTGAAAAGGCGTTCTCCCAATAGGCGTCTTAAAAGCCGTCCTATAGGCCCAAAGAGTATCGTCCAATCTGGCGGCCCAATCACGCTTAGGTATCCCAACTACCTTCATCAGAATAGACTTGATCTTTTTATTGGACACTTCAACCTGCCCATTGGTTTGGGGATGATATGGAGTTGCCACCTTGTGTCTAACCCCATGTTTCTTGAGCAAGCTCTCAAAACCTTTGTTGATGAAATGGGATCCTCCATCACTAATCACAACTTTTGGAACTCCAAATCTGGGATATATGATGCGCTTGAATAACTTCAACACCATCTTTGCATCATTTGTGTGGTATGCAATGGCTTCCACCCACTTAGAAACATAATCCACATCAACCATAATGTACATGTTCCCAAAGATGGTGGGATAAAAGGTCCAATGAAATCAATTCCCCAGCAGTCAAACACTTCTATCTCCAAGATAGGATTCTGAGGCATCTAATTCCTCTTGCATATATTGCCCATCCTTTAACAAGGGTAACATCTAGATATAAACTCTTGGCAGTCCCTAAAGATGTATGACCACCATAACCCGGATTGAAGAATATTCTATGTTGTCTTGAATGTTGCAAAGTGACCACCATATGCAGATCCATGACAATGTTCCAGTATCCCTTTAACTTCCTCCTCTGACACACACTTTCTGAAAAGCCCATCAGATCCTTTCTTGTAGAGATACGATTCATCCCAAAAATACTGCTTGACATCCCTGAATAATTTTTTCTTTGGTAGGAGTTCAAAGTCTTAGGTAGTTCTCCTCCTACCAAGAAGTTCACCAGATCGGCATACCACGGCAAGCAAGTCCCCGCAAGTTTTGAACCAATAAAAAAACATCTTATCCTACTAGTGAGCGGACGCTTGACCTTATGGTTATCGAGCGTCATGGTCGAGTGTCTGATAGAGAAGCTCAAAAGATGTTCTTATGGCATATCATCGTCCATTGGTAGAGACCCTTTAACCTGCATCCTAGATAGATGATCCGCAATACCGTTTTCTACTCCAGGCTTGTCCACCACTTCCATATCAAATTCTTGCAACAGTAAAATCAACTTAAGCAATCTAGGCTTAGCATCCTTCTTCTTTATTAAGTACCTCAGAGCTGCATGATTTGTATGTACTATGACTTTTGACCCAACCAAATAAGACGTTGAACTTTTCAAAGGCAAACACCCCTGCAAGTAATTCTTTCTTTGTTGTGGCATACTTCACTTGTGCCTCATCCAGTGTTCTGCTAGCATAGTATATAACATTGAGCTTCTTATCGTTCCTTTGTCCCAGGATTGCTCCAACAACATAATCGCTAGCATCACACATTATCTCAAAAGAGAGAGTCCAATTTGGTGCTTGAACAATAGGTGATGTCACTAAGGCTTCTTTAAACTTCAGAAAAGCTTTAAGACACTCTTCATCAAATATGAATTATGTTTCCTTACAGAGAAGACGAGTTAGAGGTCTAGCTGTTTATGAAAAGTCCTTAATGAAGAGTCTGTAGAACCCTACATGTCCCAAGAAACTCCGGATATTCTTAACTGTTTTGGGAGGCTGTAGCTGAACCATCACTTCTATCTAGGCTTTGTAAACCTCGGTGCCTTAAGGGCAAGTAAAGGTTGTCTTTTCCTAAACATTAGGATGTATAGGAATCTGGAAAAGTCTACTATATCCATCAAGGAAACAATAATATGAGTGATTAGCCAGCCTCTCTAACATTTGATCAATGAAAGGTAAAGGATAATGATCTTTCCTAGATGCAGAATTCAACTTCCTAAAGTCTATGCACATCCTATGCCCTGTGACAGTCCTAGTGGGAATCAAATCATCATTTTCATTGCTAACAACAGTGATTCCTCCCTTCTTGGGCACACAATGCACATGAGATATCCATTTACTATCTTAAATTATGTAAGTAATGTCAGCATCTAGCAATTTCAAAATTTCCTTCTTAACAACCTCTTTCAAGTTTAGATTTAACCTCCTTTGAGGCTCCTGCTAGAGTATGATTCATTTTTCAAGGTGAATTTTATGAGTGCACAAATCAGGTGAAATTCTCCTAATGTTAGATAATGAATATCCTAGAGCTTTCCTAAACCGTTTCAATTCAGCAAGTAGCATTCTTAACTTATCACCAGTCAATGCATCATTCACAATTACAAGATAGGTTGAGTTAGGTCCAAGGAATGTGTACCTGAGCCCTGAGAGAAGTGGTTTGAGATCCACTTTTGGCGATTTAAGCTCTGATCAATCTTCATAATTCACCGGATTATGACACTTGACCGATGTGTGGTCGAGTGTTCTGATCGAGCGTGGGCAATCTAAGGCAGAATCATGACACTCGACCAAGTGGTGATCGAGCTTCATGGTCTACTGTACAGTCTTAAATGAATTTTCCCTTTTTAAAGGCTTGTAAGAGTCCAGCAACTTCTAGTAAGCTTCTGTTTCCAAATGAATGTACCCTTCACGACCCTCTTTTGTCAAAGCAGTGCTAATGTGATCTGCTTCCACTAATTCCTCGAATATTTGCTCAGATAGATCATCTATCTCCTGGACTACAAACAGCTGACCCTCAATAGTTGGTTTCCTCATCACATCACTGATGTTAAAAGTCATTTTGAAATCCTTCCCCAAATTCAGTTAAATCTCCCCTTAGGTACATTAATCACTGCTCCTGCAGTGGCCAAGAAAGGTCTTCCAAACCATAGAGGGTCTTTGGGCTCTTCTCCCATATCGAGAACCATGAAGTTTGTTGGGATTTCCATTCTTCCAACTTGAACTGGTAGATCTTTCAAAATGCCATGCGGAATCCTTACTGATCTATCAGCTAAGACCAAAAATATCTTGTAGGTCTTGTACTTATCAAACCCCAAACGCGTGGCATCTGAGAGTGGCATCAAGCTGATCAATACCTCTAAATCACATAAGCAATCCCTGAACATGAGGGGACCTAAGGAGCATGGGATTGTGAACGTCCATGGATCATCAAGCTTTTTAGGTATGACTTTCCTCTGTATAACAGCACTGACCTCATGTGTTAGCACAACCATCCCTTCAATTTCTTGTGTTTTTTCCTTGACTGCATCCTTCCTACTAACCATGTCAGGATGAGCTGTACCCCGAGAAGTCTGGTCATAGTCTTCATTGTACTGCCCATCTGTTTGGGCTAAGTTCTTAACAAGTTCCTAACCATCATCCACATTCTTGTTCAGAAAGTTCTCATTGCTTGTTGTGTCCAACAACATGTGAATCTTGGGAAGAACGCCCCTGTAAATAATACTAAGAAGTGACTCAGTACTGAACCCATGATGAGGGCATTGAGATTGGAACATCTTGAACTGTTCCCATGCCTCAGAGAATGTCTCAGAATTGGTTTGCTTGAAACCAAAGATAGAATTTCGAAGCTTTGCAGTTCTGGAATTAGAGAAGAATTTGCCCAGAAAAACATGTTTGCAAGCATCCCAAGATGTAATAGACCCTTGAGACAAGTGTTTTTCCCGTAGGTGAGCCTTGTCCCCAAGAGAGAAAGGAAACAACCTCAGCTTCAAAGCATCCCCACTAACCCCATTAATCTTGGTCAAACTGGTTAATCTCTAAAACTCATCAAGATTATCCAGCGGATCCTCAGATGGCAAGCCATGAAATTTGATGTTTTGTACCATGGAGATCATACCACTCTTAATCTCAAAGTTATTATTGGCAATGGCAGGTGGAACAATTCCATGGCATTGGGTGTGAATAATGGGAGCATCACCAGCTCCAATGTGTCGTGGGCGCCTAAGACGAGGTTCTGGCTTAGTAGCTTGTGCTTGGTCTTCCATCTCAACCTGATCCTAAAGCTCCTCATTCAATCTATTCCGCTGCACCCGCAAATGTTCACGAGGTAACCGGTCTACGTTGTCCGAGTATGGGATGAGATTTTCACTACCCTTGGATCTGGTATGCATGCAAGTGGGTTTGGACAGCAAACACTCGACCAAGAGTTGATCGAGCATTGCGGTCGAGTGTTCTAGGTATGGAGAAAATCACAGCGCTCGAGCTGTGGTGGTCGAGCGTCGTGGTCGAGCAAGCCTAATAACACCCTAGACAATCAATCTCTTGAGCTAGGAGAGGTTATCTCAACTTAAACTCTTTCAAGCATTTACAAAAACACCTTTTGGGTGGGAAACACCAAACCATCAGATTTCAGGTGATCAAAGAGAAATAGGCATTAAGCACACTTAAACTTACGAGATCTAAGCCTAATCAACCCTAAACAAGCCTTGAAATCCCTAGATTTACCCTAATCTCACCATATCCTCAAGAACCCTAATGGACCTACTCAAAATTCATGATGAAGAACATAAACCCAGAATCATAAATCATTAGCATCAAAAGATAGATCAGGAAGAGATGAACAACAATGATTAAAGACAGAAAATCAAATAACCAAAAGATCAACAAGGTTCTAAGATTCAAAGAAGAAAAATTACAAGAGAAAAGTTGAAAAGTCTTTTTGATTAAGAGAAGGCTTAAAACGTGGGTTCTTTGCCTAATTACATTGAGGGGGTATTTATACTCCTTTTTACAAAAAATCCTAAAAATTCAACTTCGGAAAAAGTTAACTTTTCTGTGGGCGAAAAAACCGCTCGAACAAGTGGTGGTCGAGCGTGTCGGTCGAGCGTCTGTAAGATATGCCAAATCTTCTAGATCACATCCTGAACTTCAACTCTAGACCGATTGATTCCTCCACGGGTCTTCTTGTAGTCCGAAATACTCCATAATAAGCTCTTGAAGCACCTAAAATCCACCTTTATGCAATGTATGCAATGCCCAATACCAAATACGCATAATAGACTTAAAAGGCCCTAAAACGATGATAATACTGCAAATGAGAATGCAAAATGTGCTAGATAATGTCCCTAAAATATGATAAAATGCAGACACATCAATGGGGAAGGTGTTTAGCTATAGAGAAGACCCTTAAGGTTGTGATGCGGAATCCTGAAGGAATTATCACTCCAAGTTTTAAGGATAGTCCTTGGTCTTCAAAGAACTTGAGTAACCCCCACATTAGGTATATCAAACCTAAGATTGTTGTTATTTAAGCTCGCCTTCAATTAAGCAAAGTGGTGGAACCACCAAATGTTACTCGAGTAGCCGCCACCTTAGTATATTAAACCAAAGATTGTTGATGTTTCGACTCGCCCCTTCACGGCAATGGCTAGGAATGGCCACACAAGTGTGATGGAAATCACTTGATAAACCAGTTTGATCCCTTGGATATGAAACACCAAGAAAGATCGAAAAGTTCACAAATAACAAAAGAGAATCACTCTCAAATTTATTGATAAAAAGTTGGATCCTCACAAATTAGAATTACATGAGTTTATAAATAAAATAAAAGACTCTCTAGATTCCTCTAGACTTATTGAATTTCTTAACGATGAAGAGTAAAGACTACTAAGTAAATGACAAGTAAATGTCACAATTTATTATGACTTGAATGAGAAGAACTCTTGAACTTTTGGCCTCCAAAATATCTTTTAGTCTTCCAAATTCGTCACTATTCATGGGCTGGACTTTAAGACTTGATTTAGAACTTCTCTTAAAGTTTGTAGAAGGCTCAATGTGGTTTGGACTTGACAAGTATAAAATCCAATGGATTCCTTATGTTGTTGTTGGGAATGTCCTCAAATCATTTGTACTAACTCGTGTGGTCGGTTCTAACATTAAGATTAGACAAAGTCATATGGTACTAGGGGTTGTAATGGCTTGCTAGAGTCCACTTATAGTATGTGAGTTAAGATAGTCACTGCTAGTACTATATGATCCTATTGGGTTACACACCTAAGCAAATGGAGACAATTCAATAGGGAATGATCATTATAGGAATGATTCATGACTTGAGCATAATAATACATGGTTTCGGATGAGAACATGTGTTTTTGGCCAGGCCTAAATTAATCCTAATTCAACTAGGAATTAATTAGGTGTTTCGGTCTGGGCCTAAATTAATCCTAATTCAACTAGGAATTAATTAGGTATTTTGGGTTGAGCCTAAATTAATCCTAGTTCAACTAGGAATTAATTAGGTTAACTTAAAGTCCCTATATATATGATATAGGGCACGTTTTTGATGAGACAAGAAACTCTAGCTGCTGATTGCACAAGTCGAAATCCTAAGAGAATTGCACACAAAGTTCTAGCAAACTTCTTTCCTACTTGCGTGCGTGTGGACTATGAATAGAGGTGCTACACTTGGAGCACTTGCTGATCTCATAACTGATCTTATATCTGTTGCACTAACCAAACTTCAGGTATAATCGAGTTTTCTATTTAGCAGATTCAGTTAAGTTAATACAAGACCTAGGGCTTAGGGTTTTGCTAGATTAGTCAATTGATAATTGTAGAATTGCTTAAAAACCTAATAGTGGTATTAGAGCCAAGTTGTATTCTTATTGAAATCTGATGTTTACATGCTTGATTGATTGATTAAAGGTTTGTTTTAATTGAATTGGAATTGCATGATTAGGGTTTTGATGAAATCGAAAAATCAGAGTTGATTTTATTATTGCAGAAATCGGAAATTTGAGTTGGTTGTAATTTAAATCTGATGTTTTCATGCTTGGTTGATTTATTAAAAGTTTGTTTTAATTGAATTAGAATTGCATGATTAGGGTTTCACTGAAACCGAAAATTAGAGTTTCATTGAAATCGAAAATTAGGATTTTGTTGAAATCGAAAAATGAGAGCTGGTTGTAACCTTGATGAAATGTGATGTTTTCATGCTTGATTGATTGATTAAAAGTTTGTTTTAATTGAATTATAATTTCAAGATTAGGGTTTCATTGAAATCAAAAAATTAGAGTTTCATTGAAATAGAAAAATTAGGGTTTCATTGAAATTGAAAATTAGGGTTTATGGTTTCAGGGATCTGATGTGATAAACCAAAATAAAATATAACCTAATTTAAAATAGCTCTGAATGATCCGATTTAATAAGATTAGACCGAATCTGGTTTTCTCGGAATCGGTTTAAGAAAAATTATACCAAATTGGAGAAAAACCAGCAGGTGCCAACCGACACAGGGTCAGGTTCAGAAAAATTATAAATAAAATTTTAAAGCATTTGATTTGATTTCTTTGGTTTTTAAAATCCTCTTTTAACCCTCTTGAGTGCATATATGATATACATTCAAGTTAAACTTTAGTTCCTCAAACAAGTATCAAGAAATTGATGTATTTCCACTTCACGTCAATTGTTAAGACTCGTTTCATCGTATGGTGGGTTAGCTCGGGTTAGGTACCTACTTTTACATGGGTGAGGTAGATGGTAACCGTTACTATATGATTATGAGATTGGTTAAGTTGACTGAGCTATCAAGACCGTCTTGAGCTTTAAGACATCGGAGTGATTTTGGCATATGAGATGTCAAATCACGACCGAGAGTTATATATGTGATATAACTAGCAAATAGGTTGCTTACCTAAATAAGTAAGGTTTGGGCGATGAGCTCAACTCACTCTAAGTTTTCTGAAATATGGATCTCGGGATCATTGTATTCAATCGAGGAACTATTGATTGAACACAATGTGAATTTTCTTAAATATGTTAAGATTTCTCAACACTTAAACCATTATAACTAAAACTCATTACCTCTCTTAATTTCATCTATGGCAAATAACAACAACCATAACCACAACTAATTATCCCTTTGATATGTCCTTGAGAAGGACAAGTTGAATGGGAAGAATTTCCTGAGTTGGTACCGTAACCTGATAATTGTTCTTAGGCAGGAGAAGAAAGACTATGTTTTGGAACAAGTCTTGCCTCCTAGACCGGCTGCCAATGCCACTGTTGCAGCTAGGAATGCTTGGATAAGCATTCCAATGATATGATGGATGTGCAATGCTTGATGCTTGCGACCATGATCTTGGAACTGCAGGTGCAGTACGAGAATGTGGTGTTGCCCATCGAGATCATGACTGGCCTGAAGGGAATGTTTCAGGAATAGGCACGATGTGAGAGATACCAAACGGTGAAATCTCTCATCGAATGCCAACTATCAAAGGATGGTTTGGTGAGTAGTCATGTCATAAAAATGATGGGTTATATTGATAATATGGCTAAACTAGACTGTCCCCTTAGCCAAGAGTTGGCTACGGACATCATACTTCAGTCGATGTCGTCTTGTTATCATCACATTGTATTGAACTATAATATGAACAACATGACGAAGACGTTGGCTGAGCTGCATGGAATGCTTTAGACAGCAGAGCCGAATGTTAAGAAGGGCTTCCCGCCTGTACTCTTAGTGCAAGGGGGTAAATCGTTTAAGAAACATGGGAAGGACAAGGGCAAGGGAAAGGCTGAAGTTGACCCGGTTGTGAACCAGGAGCCGGCCACATCTATACCCAGAACCAGGCCCAGCCCATCTAAAACGGACGTTTGCAATTATTGTAACGATCAAGGGCATTGGAAAAGAAACTGCAAGAAATATTTGGAATATTACAAGAAGATGAAGAAGCAGTATGACGCTCCTTTATGTATTTTTGTTATCGAAGTAAATGTTGCTTCAACAAGTTCTACTTCATGGGTACTTGATACCGGCTGTGGTGCTCATATTTGTACTAACATGTAGAGCCTAAGCAACAGTAGAAGCTTGGAGAAGGGACAAGTGGGACTTACGTGTAGGAAATGGAGCAAGAGTTGCTGCATTAGTCGTAGGAACATATAATTTGTTTTCTTCCATCTTGTTTAGTTTTGGTTTTAGAAAATTGCTACTATGTACCTGCTATAAGCAGAAACATTGTTTCTGTTTCGGTTTTGGATATTGAAGGTTTTTCAATTTCGATTAAAAACAAATGTTGTTCTTTTACTCGAGATGACTTATTTTATGGCAGCGCCCCATTATCGAATGAGCTTTATATTCTTGACCAATCTACACCTATATATAACATTAATATCAAACGCTTCAAAGTAAATGATTTGAAGCCGAGTTTTCTTTGGCATAGGGCATAGAAATGAGAAACGCATCCAAAAAATTCATCATGGTGGGCTTTTGGACTCATTTGATTATGAATCATTTGAAAAATGTGAATCTTGTTTATTGGGAAAAATGACAAAGACTGCTTTCAACAAACTCAATGAAAGAGCCAATGATTTATTGGGCCTTATACATACCGATGTATGCAGTCTGATGAGCTTAAGTGCCAGAGGAAATTTTAACTACTTCATTACATTTACTGATGACTTCAGTAGATACGGTTATGTCTATTTAATGAGACACAAATCGGAATCTTTTGAAAAGTTCAAAGAGTTCCAAAATGACGTACATAATCAACTTGGCAAGAGTACTAATGTTCTTCGATTTGATGGAGGAGGTGAATACTTAAGTCAAGAGTTCAACGACCATCTGAGAAATTGTGGAGTTATTTCAGAACTCACTCCTCTCGGAACACCACAATGGAATGGTGTGTCTGAGAGGAGGAATCGAACATTACTTGACATGGTTCGATCAATGATGAGTCACACTAATCTTCCGTTATCCTTTTGGAGATATGCTCTAGAAACTTCTGCGTTTATGCTGAATAGAGTGCCATCAAAATCAGTGGAAAAGACACCATATGAGATGTGGATGGGAAAAATTCCCCTGAAGATTTGGGGATGCGAGGTTTATGTGAAACGATTAATATCCGATAAACTTGCACTGAAATCAGATAAATGCTTCTTCGTTGGTTATCTGAAGGAAACCAAGTCGTACTATTTCTACAACCAAACCGAGAACAAAGTGTTTGTTACTTGACATGGTGTTTTTATTGAGAGAGAGTTTTTTCTGAGAAAAATAGTGGGAGTAAAGTACAACTCAAAGAAATTTGAGAGCTACACGAATCTGCTCAAGCCGTACAGGAAGAGCAGTAGTTAGACTCGCAAGATGTTGTCGAATCAACACACGTAGAGCCTGAAGTTCGCAGATCCGGTAGAATCCGTCATGAACCCGAGAGATATCTGGGATTACTCGTGACTGAGTACAGGATTTGTTGATCTTGACAATGATGAACCTGCAAACTTCAAAGAAGCAATGATGGGCCTTGACTCCAAAAAGTGGTTAAAGGCCACACAATCCGAAATGGAATCCATGTTAGAAAACCAAGTTTGGTCGTTGGTCGATTTACCTTATAGTGCGAAAGCAATCGAGTGTAAATGAGTTTTCAAGAAGAAAATTGATGTGGATGGTAACATACAGATTTCTAAAGCTAGACTGGTAGCTAAGGGTTTCAAACAAGTCCACGGTGTTGACTATGATGAAACCTACTCTCCAGTAGCTATGCTTAAGTCTATTCAGATTCTTATTACGACTGCTGCTCATTATGATTATGAGATTTGGCAGATGGATGTCAAAATTGCGTTACTAATGGTATTCTGGAAGAGGATGTGTATATGACACAACCCGAGGGTTTTGTTGATCCTAAAACTGCTGGGAAAGTGTGCAAACTTCACAAATCCATTTATGGATTGAAGCAAACATCATGGAGTTGGAATCTTTGTTTCGATGAAGCAGTCAAAGAATTTGGCTTCATCAAGAACGAAGAAGAAAGATGCGTATACAAGAAGTTTAGTGGGAGCACAGTTGCGTTTCTTGTGCTATACGTGGATGATATCTTACTTATCGGAAATGACATTCCCCCATGTTTCTCGATGAAGGACATGGGGGAAGCCGCCTATATTCTTGGAATCAGGATCTATCGAGATAGACCTAAAAGGCTGATCGGATTGTGTCAAGATACTTACATAGATAAAATCTTGAGTAGATTCAGTATGCACGATTCCATGAAGGGCTTCTTACCAATGTCTCATGGCATGGTTCTAAGCCAGACGGGGTGTCCCAAGACACCTGCTGAGCGAGAACGCATGAGTAGGATTCCCTATGCTTCCGCAATAGGATACATCATGTATGCTATGATTTGTACTCGTCCAGACGTTGCTTGTGCATTAAGTATGACAAGCATGTACCAATCAAATCCAGGTGTGACTCACTGGACTGCCGTCAAGAACATCCTGAAATATTTGAGGAATACTAAGAATATGTTCTTGGTGTACGGAGAAAGTGAGGAGTTGGTTATTAGTGGATTCATGGATGCAAGCTTTCAGACGGATAAGGATGATTCCCGGTCTCAGTCCGGTTACATCTTCTGTCTGAATGGCGGTGCAGTTAGTTGGAATAGTTCCAAGCAAAGCACCGTAGCTGACTCCACTACTGAAGCTGAATATATCGCTGCTTCTGAAGCTGCGAAGGAAGCTGTTTGGATAAAGAATTTCATCTCTGAACTTGGTGTGATTCCCAGTATTGCTGAGCCGGTGGCGCTGGATTGTGATAATAATGGAGCCATTGCACAGGCAAAGGAGCCCAGATCGCACTAGAGATCCAAGCATATAGAGAGGAGATATCATCTGATTAGAGATATCATTGAAAGAGGAGACGTGAAGACCAGCCGAGTTTCAAGCGAAGAGAACGTCACTGATCCTTTGACGAAAGTACTTTCACGGACTAAGTATGAGTATCATGCCAATGGCATAGGTCTTAGGTATCTTAAGATGTAATCTTAGTTCCAGTGGGAGTTATAATAGTTTTATGTTATGATGTAAACATACTTTGGTTATGTTTTAATGAAATTATTTCATTTCTATTTAATACTTGTATCCCGAAATAATCATGACATTCTTATAGGTCATCAAGTTGAGGACTTGGTCTTGAAACCCTATAGGCGTAAAATTCATGAATTATTGCATTCCTTAGTCAATGGTTATTAAAGTGGGATACTAATAGCGAGATAGACTAGTATGTGAGATGACTGATGACTAAGTTTCATCGAGTCGTTGATAATAAGTATCAAGTCAATCACATAGATGTGTGTCACATGAACATAGCATCGGAAATGCCCCGCTATGAGAACTCTACGAGATCGTATAATGAGTGTCATAAGAGATTCTCATACGACTATAGAGCATAGTCCTTAGACCTGAGTTCATGCTGTTTTCTTGCACATGAATTGGTGTGTTTTGAAAATTTCAAACGCCAACCGTAACTGGTGGTTATAAAGTAATTTGTCGGATATATCATGAAATATGAGAAAGGAACAGAGGATGGAACAAGATGGAATTTTTCCCTCCTATATACGGGAGAAAGATATCTCTGGGCCCTTCGAAAAATTTGATACTGTAAAATGCATGGTCGTGCTCAAACAAGGTGAAAGACGCTTGTTTGCTCTATCAGTACAAATTCAAGTTCGATGAACATTGATCTGGCTCATTAAAATAAGGATGACACGAACTTTTGCCTTAGAGCAGAAAGAGATATGGAGACAAAGGGATTTTGGGAATATATGATTCCAGTACAAGTGGGAGATTGTTGGGAATATCATGCAATCATTTGTACTTACTCATGTGGTCGGTTCTAACATCGAGATTAAAAAAATTCATATGGTATTAGGGGTTGTCATGGCTTGCTAGAGTCCACTTATAATTTGTGAGTTGAGATACTCACTGCTAGTATAATATGATCCTATTGGGTCACACACCTAAGCAAATGAAGACAATTCAATAAGGAATGATCATTATAGGAATGATTCATGACTTGAGCATAATAATACATGGTTTCGGATGAGAATATGTGTTTTGGGCCAAACCTAAATTAATCCTAATTCAAATAGGAATTAATTAGGTGTTTCGGGCTGGGCCTAAATCCTAATTCAACTAGGAATTAATTAGGTGTTTTGGGCTGGGCCTAAATTAATCCTAGTTCAACTATGAATTAATTAGGTTAACTTAAACTCCCTATATATATGATATAGGGCACGTTTTTGATGAGATAAGAAACCCTAGCCGCTGATTTCACAAGTCGAAATCCTAAGAGAATTGCACACAAAGTTCTAGCAAACTTCTCTCCTACTTGCGTGCGTGTGGACTATCAATAGAGGTGCTAAACTTGGAGCACTTTCTGATCTCATACCTGATCTTATATCCGAGTTATAAACTTGGAGCACTTTCTGCACTAACCAAACTTCAGTTATTATCGAGTTCTCTATTTATCAAATTCAATTAAGTTAATACAAGACCTAAGGCTTAGGGTTTTGCTAGATTAGTCAACTAATAATTGTCGAATTGCTTAAAAACCTAACAGTTCTTTGTCCAAAAGACATTGAATAAATCCACAAATGCTCTCCAAAGCTCTCTCGTGATCTTCATTGCTTAGCTCCAAGTTCTCATTAGCTTCCTTGCTGCTTTCCATGATCATATCATCCCCATCCTCTTGAAAAGGATTTGACTTCAAATCAAGTTCATCTGCATCAAAAGGAATCAAGTTAGAAATGTTAAAGGTAGAACTGATTTTGTACTCACTTGGCAAGTCTATCTTGTAGGCGCTTTCATTGATTTTTTCCAAGACTCAAAATGGCCCAATGGCCCTTGGCATTAGCTTAGACTTATTTTGAGCTAGAAATCGTTCCTTCCTCATGTGAACCCAAACTATTTCTTTGGGTGTAAAACTCTTCTCACACCTTCCTTTGATGGCTTGCTTTTGATATTGCTTAGTTTTTTTGCTCAATGTTAAGCCTCGTCTTTTCATGAAGCTTCTTGACCATCTCAACTTTCTTTTTCCCATCTAATTTCACAAGCTCATTGAAAGGTAAAGGTGATAAATCCAGTGGAGTTAAGGGATTAAAACCATACAAAATCTGAAAAGGTGAAAAGTTAGTAGCAAGTGGATGGAATGATTATAAGCAAACTCAACATGAGGCAAGCAATTTTCTCAACTTCTGATATTCTTTTAATTATAGCACGCAACAAAATGGATAAAGTTTTATTGACTACTTCAGTTTGTCGATCAGTTTGTGGATGGTAACTTTTTCCCTAACTTATCCCACAAAATTTTCCAAAATTAACTAAGAAACTTATTGTCTCGATCTGAAATAATCATCCTAGGCATGCCATATAAACACACAACTTCCTTAAAGAACAAATCAGCAACAAATGTAGCATCATCAGATTTGTGACAAGCAATGAAATGTGACATCTTAGAAAATCAGTCTACTACCACAAAGATAGAATCCATACCTCTCTTAGTTCTAAGCAACTCAAGGACAAAGTCCATTGAGATATCAGTCCATGGTTCACTCAGAATATGCAATGGGAGATACATACCTTGAGGTTGGCCTTTAGACTTAGCTTGCTTACAAGTAACACACCTCGCACAAATTCGTTCCACATCTCTTTTCATATGCGGGCAATGGAAATGTTCTTTTAGAAAAGCCATGGTCTTGGAGACGCCAAAATGACCCATAAGGCCTCCTCCATGTGATTCCCAAACCAAAAGATCTCTCAAAAAACAATTAGGAATGCACAAATTATTTTCATAGAATATAAAACCCTCATGAAGATAGAACTTTCCGTATGCATGCTTCACACAAGTCCTAAACACTTCTTGAAAGTCAACATCAGTTTCATATAACTCTTTAATGTGCTCAAAACCAAGAACATTAGCATCAAGAGTAGATAATAATGCATATCTTCTTGATAACGCATCAACCACAACGTTTTCCTTTCCTTGCTTATATTGTATGACATAAGGAAACGTTTCCATAAACTCCATCCAACGAGCATGTCGTTTGTTTAGTTTTTGTTGACCCTTCAAGTGTTTCAAAGACTCATGATCCATATGAATCACAAACTCCTTTGGCCAAAGATAGTGATGCCATGTTTGCAATTCTCTAACCAAAGCATACAACTCCTTTTCATAAGTCGGATAGTTTAGAGTTGCTCCTCCAAGCTTCTCACTAAAGTAAGTGATTGGCTTCTTCTCTTGCATAAGCACAGCTCCAATGCCTACACCTGATGCATCACATTTAATCTCACATATTTTAAGAAAGTTAGGCAAATATAAAAGAGGTGCAATGATGAGTTTCTCCGTAAGTTGTTGGAACGCATTCTCTTGAGCCTCTCCCCATTTGAATCCAACATCTTTCTTGATCACTTCAGTAAGTGGGGCAGCAATAGTGCTAAAATCACGAACAAACCGTTAATAGAATCCAGCAAGGCCATGGAAACTTTGAAGTTCTCTTACGGTTTTAGGACTTGGTCATTCTCGGATTGCTCTCACTTTCTCCTCGTCTACTTGAATGCCCTATGGACTTACAACAAAGCCTAGAAATACAAGGTTATACAAAAAAAAGGTACAGTTTTTCAAGTTAGCATATAGATTTTCCTTTCTTAATACACCTAAAACCGATTTCAAATACTCATTTGGCTCTTCCAAACTTTTACTAAAAACCAGAATATCATCAAAGTAGACAACCACAAACAAACCAATAAAATGTCTCAAAACATGGTTCATTAACCTCATGAATGTGTTGGGTGCATTAGTTCATCCAAAAAGGATGACTAACCACTCATAAAGACCATGTTTTGTTTTAAAAGTTGTTTTCCATTCATCACCCTCTTTATTCGAATTTGGTGATATCCACTCTTAAGATCAATTTTAGAAAAGACACAAGAACCATGCAGCTCATCTAACATATCATCTAAGCGAGGAATTGGGTGTTTATACTTTACCATGATATTATTGATGGATCTACAATCAACACACATGCTCTTTACGTTGTTGATTCTATGTAACCAAGAACAAAAACTTACTTTGTGAATTTATACCTTCATTGATATTGATCACTAGTCGTTAGATAATTGTGAAAATGTGTGTCTATGTGGTTAGGACTAATGTGGCTGGTTGTGCCGAACATTTTGTTGCGGATGGAGGAACAAGAGATGGTATTAATGAGGGCAACATTGTGACGGATAACGCTACTATCTTTGGAATCCATATGCCTCAATTTGAGCTAGCCGTTAAGAAAGAAATCGCATCGATCATGGTTTCTTACTCTAGTCTCAATGGTGTTAAGATGCATGCAAACCGTGCAATGATCACTGATTACCTCAAGAACGTTCTCAACTTCCAAGGCTTTGTTGTCTCTGATTGGTCTAGAATCGATAAGATCACAAATCCACCTAAAGCCAATTATTACTTACTCTATTGAAACTTCCATTAACGATGGTATTGACATGGTTATGGTTCCATGGGAGTATAAAGAGTTCTTGGAAAAATTGACAAATCTAGTGAGCGGTGGACAGATTCCAATGAACTGTATAGATGATGCTGTTCGACGTGTCTTGAGAGTCAAATTCTCTATGGGTCTCTTTGAGAACCCATTGGCTGTGGAAACTTGTTGTGATCTTTGATCACTTTGCTTCTTGATTTACTTTGTTGTAGGTTGTAGAAATGCAAGATACAAGAGATGTAACAAGTTCCCAAGTCCTAAATACCGGAGTTGGTACGTCTCAACGGACTAACAGCCAGTCTGTGGGGGCTTATACTATGAAGAGTAAAACACACACTTGTGAAAGATCTCACAAAGACTCACCAAGAGAAAACCCTCAGGAACTCTCAAGAATACTCAAGTAAACTCTCTGCTCTCTCTTCTCTCTTCTCTCTTTTCTTTGACTCTTTCTACAATTGAATTACTCACACCCCTCTGCATAACATTGCATAAGTTGCTACTTATGCAATTCCCTTACATCACCCTTTGACTACTTTTCACTTGTAATGTTCTTAGGCCTCTTTAAATCAAGTCCAAAATGTCATGGACCGAGAGAAAGAATAAGCAGCCCACCAGAGACAAGGAAGTCCACCAGGAACCAAAAACAGGCCACAAGAAGTGCTGCCCAAAGCCAGGTCACTCTCGAGTAAAGAGAGGACTCGAAACGCCCCCTCACAAACTCCACCTCATTTCAGTCTTATTCTTTCTCTCTCTCTCTCTCTCTTTGCGACTCTGAGACTTCAGAGTTGAGACGATTGTTCAACTCCAGCTTCGACATGCACCGCCGAAGTCCTTACCGTCATCGACATGCAACACCGTCGACGAGATAGGGAATCAGTGCCGAAGCACTTTCAGGTTATGTAACCCTTCCTCAAACTTTTTTTATCGGAATTGATTTATTTAATAGATCTGCTAGATTCACGATTGTATCTATCTTTCTTACCTTAATTGTTCTTTCTGTAACATGTTCTCTGATAAAGTTGTATTTAACATGTATATGCTTTGTCCTTTCGTGATAGGTGTACTTCTTCGACAAGCAAAGGGCACTATGAGAGTCGCAGAAGATCTCGGCATCATCTTGTGGAAACCCTAATTCAGAGGATCCCCTTCAACCCCAACGCTTCCTTTCCGGCTTCTACCAAGGCGATGAACTTAGCTTCTATAGTCCAGAGACCACAATGTGTTGAAGAGACGATCTCCAACTTACGGTGTTCTCCCCTGTCTGAAACACATACCCAGTAATTGATCTCCTTCTATCTAGATCTGCTGCAAAATCACTATCACTGTATCCTCTTACTCTGAAATTCTATGGTCTTGTGTAAACGAGTTTAAGATCCATTGTGTTTCTTATGTACCTAAGAACCCATTTGACCCCTTGCCAATGTTCTCTGCTAGGAGCACTCATGAATATGCTGACAAGACCAGTGGCGTAACTAAGTCAGGACGCGTACCCACCATGGCATACATCAAGCTACCGACAACACTTGCATAAGGTACCATCTTCATATCCTCCTCTGCTTCTTTCTTACAATCTGTTGTAGTACTAGATAACTTGAAGTGAGTCCCCATAGGTGTTTGATAAACACACCTTATCCTCTACTGTAAAACCTTCTGGCTGCTCCATTAGAATCTGCTCATCCAACACTCCATGTCGGAGAGTCGTCTTAACATCTAACTGTTCTAGTTCCATATCTAATGTAACCACCATAGACATCATCAGCCTGATGGTGACGTGTTTCACAACTGGTGAAAATACGTCGTGATAGTCTATGCCTCCTAATTGTGAGTAATCTTTAGCCACTAGTCTAGCTTTATAGTGAGGTCTTTCCACTCCTGGAATACCTGGTTTTAACTTGAACACCCACTTACAGCGTATGACCCTTTCTCTCATAGGTCATGTTTTTCTTTATTGAAATATTTCTTCATTTGTAGCTTATTTCCACCGTGCTTTGTCTGCATTGCTTACAGCTTCTTGATAGGTTCTAGGTTCCTCTGAGTTTATGAACCAACACCTCAACTATTCTAGCTGACCAAGGAAGATCAAATTTCTTTTTATAGAAAGGGAGTATCTGACTTGAGTCAGAATCACTTCACTTCTATTGATGTGATTCACAGAAAGTATCATTCCCCATGAATATCTTTCCACCATCAAATTCTTCTATATCGAACATCAAATCCTTTCTGTACGTGACATGATACGAGCACCCAGAGTCAAGTATCCATCCATTTCTTAACTTCTGGTCCATCATTGCGAGCATCTCTGGTTATGTCCATGATGAAGTAGCAAGTGCAGCTTTTGCCTTTGAGTGATTTGACTGACCAGATGTAGAATGACCTCTCTTTGGACAATTTTCTTTGACATGATCTAGACCTCCACATATCCAGCAAGCTCGTTCTTTTTTAGGTTTCGACTTGCTTCTGCTAGCAGCTTTACCTCTCCCATAACTTTTCTTTTCACTTCTTCCTCTTGTCTGAACAAACAACTCTTCACCGACAATCTTATGTTTTTCCTTTCTTCTTGAGTTCCATCTCTATAGAGTACGCAAAGCTTATTATCTCTTTTACTGTAATAGTAGTTCTTCCACTGTTGTACTTCAGAGTGTGAACAAGACTCTCATATTGGCTAGGGAGGCTGTTCATAAGTATTGATGCTTGGTCTTCATCACTCATCATAACTTTCAGGCTTGACAAATCTGAAAGTAGCTTGTTGAACACATCTAGGTTCTTTTCCAGTGTCTTTTCTTCCTCCATCTTAAAGCTATAGAAATTCTGCTTTAAGTGAAATCTGTGTGGAAGTGTCTTAACTTGATATTCATCCTCAATAGCGTTCCACATATCAAAAGCAGTAGGTTCATGGATAACCTTTCTTAGGACCATGTAATTTAAGCTTATTCCTATGAGATTCATCACCCTCTTGTCCTTGTCTAACCATTTCGAATCCACATCGCTTTTATCCTCTTCCTTCTTCTTATCAGATTCAGTGGCTGGTGGGATCTGAACTTTCTTCTTCTCAGTTAACACTGAGTCAAGTCCGAGAATCTCCAAGGTAGCTCTGATTTTGAACTTCCAGATCATGAAGTCTCCTTCTCCATCAAACTTTTCTACTTCGAACCTTCCTTGTGTTGGTTCCATGATTTTCGAAGATCACTATACAAGCACACCAACAAGAATACAAAGACAATCCTCTTCTCTTATAGATAAACAAGAATACAACTTTTGTAACAGAAGGTTTTACTTGATTTTGGTCAAAGCTGATTCCTTTCTTGTGAAAGCTCTCCGCTTTAACCAGAAAGATTCTACCTTTCTTTAAAAGACTGCACCTTTGTTTACCGCATAAGCTCTGATACCATTTGTTGTGATCTTTGATCACTTTGTTTCTTGATTTACTTTGTTGTAGGTTGTAGAAATGCAAGACATAAGAGATGTAACGAGTTCCCAAGTTCTAAATACCGTACTTGGTACGTCTCGACAGACTAACAACCAATCTGTGGGGGCTTATACCATGAAGAGTAACACACACACTTGTGAAAGATCTCACAAAGACTCACCAAGAGAAAACCCTCAAGAACTCTCAAGTAAACTCTCTGCTCTCTGTTCTCTCTTCTCTCTTTTCTTTGACTCTTTCTACAATTGAATTATTCACACCCCTCTGCCTAACATTGCAAAAGTTGCTACTTATGTAATTCCCCTTACATCACCCTTTGACTACTTTTCACTTGTAATGTTCATAGGCCTCTTTAAATCAAGTCCAAAACGTCAGGGGATGAGAGAAAGAAGAAGCAGCCCACCAGAGACAAGAAAGTCCACCAGGAACCAAAAACAGGCCACAAGAAGCGTGGCCCAAAGCCAGGTCCAACTCGAGTAAAGAGGGGACTCGAAACACCCCCTGACAAAACTCTTGCCGCCGAGTTTGGTTCTGAGGTAAATTCAAATTAATGAATCTTTTTACCATGCCACATAGTGTCAAATGGAACATTTAAAAAAGAACACAAACATAAGCTAGCCAAAGCTTAAATTCGAGTTTTATGTCTACCGGGAACTAAGGTACTGTTCTTTGGCTAAACAAATATAGTTCATGTTCTAGACTTCATTAGAAAATCTGGAGTCAGACTAGTCATCATACCAATACTGTTTTCTCGAGGATTAGTTGGACTTACTAAGTAAAAATTGTTATGACAACGTTGTAGGCACACCGAGAAGTAGCTAGAGAGGCGGTAAGGAAATCAATAGTGCTTCTAAAGAACGGCAAGACAAACGCCCATAAGATGGTGCCACTCAAGAAGAAGGTGAAGAAGATTGTTGTCGTCGGCCAACATGCTAATGACATGGGATCGCAATGTGGTGGTTTTACTCTAACTTGGCAAGGATTCAACGGAACCGGAGAAAACATTTCTTCTAACAAAGCTATGAGACTCCCAACCGATAAAACAAGAGGAACAATCATTCCACTACCACATGTGTCTAGTGATCTTAGTCACAGGACGTCCTTTTGTGATCGAGCCTTACATGGACAAGATCGATGCTCCTGCAGTCGCATGGCTTCCAGGAACCGAAGGACAAGGTGTCACTGATGTTTTGTTTGGCGATCACCCATTCACTGATACATTGCCTCCCACATGGATGAGGAGTGTTTCTCAACTTCCAATGAATGTTGGCGACAAGAACTACGACCCTCTCTTCCCCTTCGGATACGGAATCAAAAACTAACTCAATAATCATTATTAACCCTATAACATGTGCAGAAATGTAACTATATACACTTTACAATGTTTAATTATAATTTGTGTTGCATGTAATGTTATGTTGGAAATTCCATATTAAAATTGACATGAAACTTAATAGATGGTTTTTTTTTTTTGTTAACTTGGTTGATTCGGTTAAACTGTCACTATGGACTCCGATTCTCGGATCAATGAGCTATCCGACAACTAAAGGGAACCATATAAAAAAATTGAGAATGCTACACACAAAGGCGTGTCCAGAAAAATTTGAACCTAAGAGTTTCCAAACTCCTACAATCACACACAACGTTTAACCACTGGACCGTAGTCAGCGAGACATAGAAATGGGCTTTGGTCATTCATATTTCATTACGGGCTTGAGCCTAATCCGTTATTCCGGCCACAGTTTTGGTCTTAAGATGTAAGAACAAAAAGACTCTTTTTTTAAGGAGAAAAACACAAGTCTAATTAGGTTTTTTTTTGTGAAAATGGAGAGAAGAAGACAAGAGACCACGTGAACGGCAAAACAGGTCCTACTTAGCACTATCAAGTGTCGGGTACTGAGGTTCGTTGATATTTTACGGGAAAAGGTAGTTTTTATTTTATAATAATGGAAAGATAGCTCATTGTTTGATTAATAAATGGCTTATAACGCAAATGAGAGCAATGATATTGTTTTCAAGATGGGACATCGTGATAGGACCAGCAAACTCTATATTATAGACAACAATGGAAGCAATAATACATGATCTTATAAGATGTCAATTAGGTCAATAACATCGTTTGCTGGTGTAGATTCTCTAGGCAGATTTATACACGTGAGGAATTTCTTTTGTAATTCTAGATGACTACCAACACGTTTAGATGTTTGTTTTATGTGAATAAGTTATCAATTTCTTTGTACAATGTTAGTGGCGGGTCTGACCGATCTCAAAGCATTATGTCCAAAATGTTCAGGTCTGGTAGAAATAAACTCAAATTTTAGGGAATTTGAACAGTTTGTCAGCAAAAAAGTAAAGAAACATAATATGAGAATACATAGCAGGATCACAAGAAATAACTTTTATATAGAATCTTACATAGAGTGACTAAAATATTTATAAATTAATAACGTTGAAATTTTATAAAATTATTAATTTAGAGAAATATTAATTTATCTAAATATTTTAGTTTATAGTATTTTTAACTGTTAAAAAAAATAAAACATGATAAATTAATACTATTTTTAGATTAATTTTTTGAAGATTATAAATTTATAATTTGAAATGAAACTTTAATATTTTCAAAACAATGACTATAGATTAACGAGACTATATATATATATATATATATATATTCAAATTTATGATTGGTGACCTAAATTATTTTATTTCAACAGCCTATAATATTATTACACTGAATATGATACATATTAAAAATAAAAATTAATAAAAATTGGTTATTTTTTATGTTATGTTATATTACAACATCATAGTTTGAAAATAGAAAATAAAATTTTTTTATAGAGTTAAATTATAGAAAAAATCATTTTTAATAATATATTAATATATCAACTTATATATATATGTGTAAATTTAGATGATTATTAATTTACAATATTATTTAGACTATATTTTTACACAAGAATTTCAAAATAATAATTATCTATTAATTTATTAAATTTGATCAAATTATACAGTGATCTAATTTAGAATTATAAAATTTCATTGATTTATAGTGTCTATTAATTTGTGGAGATTTTAACTATAGTTGAAAAAGAGTAAGAAATAATCAAAAATCTTTTAGTATTACTGTATTTTAGGTATAAAAATAAATTTAAATAATAAATGGTATTTTCCACTTGAAAATAAATTGTTATAATAGTCTATACTAGGGCTGGGCAAAAAATCCGGAACCAAAGAACCGAACCAAACCGAACCAAAAATTCGGTTCCGGTTCCGGTCGGTTTCCAAAAATTAACCGAACGGTTCCATAATTCAGGAACCACGGTTCTTGGTTAGGAACCGAAGTTAGAACCGAAGTTAGAACCGAAGTTAGAACCGAAACTAATCTATTAATTGATTTTTATTACTCCTAAGATTAATTGAGTATAAAAACTATAATCAAAGAACTGAATGGAACCGAACCAAACAAATTTTTTTGATTCCGGTTCGGTTTTGTGTACATTTTTTGTAACAAAATGGTTATTTTAAATGTTTTTGTCTAAATAACCATTTGGAACCGGAACCGATTGAGAACCAAATTTATTTTGGTTCCTCTTCGGTTCCAATTTCAAGTATCCATTTGGAACCGGAACCGAGGAGAACCGAACCGAAACCAAACCGAATTTTAGAAAGTATCCATTGGTTCCATTATTTTAAGAACCGAAGAACCGAGAACCGAAAAACCGAACCGAACCGAACCGAATAACCATATGCCCACACCTAGTCTATACTAATTAATTCAAATGTGAATTTGCTAATTATTTCTATTAACTCAAAAATATATAAATTTGAATCTTTTCAAGCTCCTATAAAGTTGAACAAAAGATTGACTATCAAGTACACGAATTTAAAAACTTATAGCAAAAGATACTAGATAGAATTGGGGTGAAGAGCCGAATTGTCCATTTTGGAGAAGAAAAATCTCTTATATCAGTTTTCTTTCTACATGCTTAAATCAATTTAGTGAAATGTGGTGTGATCAAAATACACCTCATTCTTGGCCACCAAATATATAAATTTTAGTCGTATCCAATTCCTGAAAAATTAGATTAAAAAAAAGATACTACATAAGTTTAAAAATTTATAGCAAAAAAACTAGTTAAAATCAAAAATAATTTAATCTCATAATGATTAGATTTTTATAAGTTTGTTCAAATCGTGTTTATTGTTAACTTTTCATTAAAATACAATTACACCGATCAATGAGCATCTTCTCTGCCCTCAATTTCAGATTTTTCGTTTTACACATTTTAAAAATAAAATAAAAAGAAGAAAAAAAGTTACGTGGATTTGGATGAACTAGTAGAGAAGCAGATATCCAAGAAGATATGGCGTTTCCCAAAGGACAGGATTTTGTATTCATTCCGCTCGTGATTACGTCACGCATGACATGACATACTTACTTTTTTAACAGATTTCATTCATTCAACAAATTACTTTAACTTTGTCAGTTTAAGCTTAACCTCATAAAATGCTGTAATAAAGTGTTTTAATTTTGTAATCGCCATATAAATATTTTACTTTTATTTTATTATTACCAGAAGTTAATACCAGACTACGCCCGATTTTTATATAATACATATTTATATTTTAGTTTCTAAATTTATTTTGTTATTATTACCATTGTATATTTTACATTTTCCAAATTTTTTTAGTTCTTAAAATAAAAATTATGTTAAAAATCAAAGGTGGAAGTTAAAAATTCGTGAGACCACACCTAGAGTGGAAACCAGGGGCAGAGGTACATTATCATCATTAGGAGTAATTGATCTCAATAAGTTTTAAAAGGTTAATTTAATTTTCGTTATAATTCTTACAATGACTCCAACTAAACTAAAAGATTGATCTCTATAGAATTAAATTTTAGATATAAATGAAAATTAATAAATGTTTTAATTAAAACATAATAAGTTTAAGGCTAACAAATTCAGTTTTAACCATCATTTATCAGTTTAATTTTATAAAGGCATAAAATTTAATTTAATGGGCATAATATTTTTTATTTTTGCTTTAAGTATCAGTCTAAAAAAATTATGAGCTTGTTATAACTAATATATAAATTTTCTAACTCCGCCACTAAAAGTAGGTAAATCTACAATGCCATCAAGTCAGTGTAACATTAGGTTTTTTCCCTCAAAATTTTTTTGACACGGATTTTGACCTTATAAGATATATATGTACATATATATATATATATATATATATATATATTGTAAGAATATTAAGTTTAGAATGACAAAAGAAAGAGTGAACAGATTCCCAGTCATTAGAGCAACTTCATTGGTGGAGTTCTCAATTATAGGTTCTTAACTAATAAATTATTACTATTTTATTATAATTTCTTTTTCATTTAAATTTTAATTTTTTCAAATAAATAGTTCAATCAAAAATAAACACTTGGAATCTAGGTTTCTTATTATAGAAATCAAAGGTTCTTAAAATCCTTTATTAAGAACTCTTATCCATTCTCTCTCTTACTTTCTAATATATTTCTTTTCTTTAATTATAGGGTGATTTGTTAGAATAGAGCGAAATTAAGTGTTAATTACTAGAATAGAGCAAATGTTTATAAATTACTAGAATAGTTTTTTTAATTTATTATATACCATTTTGCCCTTTTTAAATGAGGAAAAAAAATGTTATTACGAAAATGTCATTAATAAAATCTGCCACGTAAGCGATCAACTCTATCACATGGACAAAGTGCAGTATGATAGAGTTAGAGTTCCAGTGCAGTAAAGTTAAAGTATGCTTAGTAGAGTTGACAATTAATGAAATTTCGTGTATAGTAAAGTTAGATTTCCAGCGTGATTGAGGTGAAGTGTGCTTGGTAGAGTTAGATTTCCAGCAAAATAGAGTTGTTGTTTGTGCTCTAATCAACTTTATCACATGGACAAAGTGCAGTATGGTAGAGTTAGAGTTCCAGAGCAGTAGAGTTAAAGTATGCTTATTAGAGTTGACATTAATGAAATTTCGTGTGTAGTATAGTTAGATTTCCAGCGTGATAGAGGCGAAGTGTGCTTGGTAGAGTTAGATTTCCAGCATAATAGAGTTGTTGTTTGTGCTCTAATCAACTCTTCTACACGGACATAGTGCAGTATGGTAGAGTTAGTTTTGGAAACCTAGCCTACTTTCGTAGTAGAGCTTAAATTACGTATTTACCCCTCAGTTATTACCTCATCTGCCGCACATCCAACTGATTCCTCCATAAGTGACGCCATTGTAGCTTTCTTGAAGCTCCTTTACTTCTTTGCTGTTCCTTTGCTTTTTCTGTTTATGTTTGGATCCATGGATCAAATCATTTTGGTTTGTGGGATATGGAGTTTTAATGAAAATCGATGGATATTTTCGGTGGACCAGTCGTACAGGTGTCGGATCATAGGCATTGTCGAAGATTTAAGGCTCGATGAATTTCTGGAGATGGTCTATGCCGATTTTGGTTTGGATGCACATTGTCATGAGATAAAACTAAGCTACATGCCAAATGTTGTCATTCAGTCACTACCAGAAGATACTCCCCCTGTAATTGTGAGTAACGATAGACAATTGCAAGTGTTTGTTTCACAATTTCGTAAAGAAGCAATGCGTTTATGTGTCAAAATTACCACTAGATCTCGTGTTTCAGTGAGTTACCCTGAAAAAGGTCAGTGTAGTTGGAGAAACGTTGACGAGAAATTCTAATTCCAATGTAAGTCGGAGAATGATGCCTCGTATATTCGGTGTAGTAGAGTTGATCCGGTGTTTAGTAGAGGTGTACCAAACAATGAGCGTATACCAGAAAATGTGAAACATGAAGGTGAACATGCTGAGGACGAGGATGTGGAATTCAGATTCGACTGTTGCGATGATATGGATGGCGCAAGCTCGGATGATGAAGATTATATCAGTGTTCGTAGAAAGTCGAAGGAAGAAAAGAAGAAAAACCTGTCGGAGCAAGCAACGGGGTTGGATTTGAATGCTGAGTATTTGGATATAGAGATGTCAGCACTCGCATTGGTTGTTGGGCAACGATACTCATCAAAAAAAGAACTCATGACCAGGCTAAAAATACTTTTTGTCTTACAGAGGTTTAACTTCGATGTTGTTGCTTCATCGAAGACGGTGTTGGATGTGAAATGTTGGGTACCAAACTGTCAGTGGAGAGTGCGAGCTTCACCTGTCGACGACGGTGGATGTTTCTTTGTCTGGAAGTATATGGGAGAACATAGTTGTTCTGTTACGGAGAGATCAGGTCGTGCACGAGGAAGAAATCCGCATTCAGACTGTGTTTCTCGTCGCCAGTGAGTTCCAATTGATGCTTCACATAGTTGCGTAACTAGAGTACTTTTAATTTTGAAATCGAACCAAAAGGATCATAGACACTCCGAGAATGAATAACATTCTTATGAATCCGCTTGACAATGGAAAAGCCTTGGAAAGGGGATACCTGTCAAAAGAAGGGACCAAAAAGATGATCTAACTCTACCATACAGAGGACTAACTCTACCATACAGTGATCCAACTCGACCAAACAGATGATCTAACTCTACCATACAGAGGACTAACTCTACCATACAGTGATCCAACTCGACCAAACAAATGATCTAACTCTACCATACAGAGGACTAACTCTACCAAACAGTGATCTAACTCGACCATACAGAGGATTAACTCTACCATACAGTGATCCAACTCGACCAAACAGATGATCTAACTCTACCATACAGAGGACTAACTCTACTATACAGGTGATCCAACTCGACCAAACATATGATCTAACTCGACCAAACAGATGATCTAACTCTACTACAGTTGAATATGAACAGTACATGGTTCTTAGCAAGGACTCATGCCCGAGTCTCTTTGGGTAACACGTCTTCCATAAAGATTAACTCCTCCCGTGTTTGTTTACCCTTTTCAGGAGTATCCACCAGGTTTATGACACCAACTTGTGACATCCCTGGCTTAAATTTTTCCACATCGTAAGGTAGTTCTGCTTTTGACGATTCTTCTGGATTCCTAACAACTCTTGATAACGGGCTCAAAGGGTCAGATGTCTCCTGACTCTGGATAACCCATTTATTCTACAAAAAATATGAAAATGTCAACTCTATTTAACAGAACTATCAACTTTACCAGTAAGATTTATTTTTAACGAGATTACCTGGTCCGGTGGGATGGTATGTTTAGTGCTGGCTGGGGACACTTGTGTGTCATCGAGATGAGCATCCACATTTGTTGGTTTAATACTTGAACATGCACTTGGTGTTTTCCCCGAATCCGAGTCCACAAGGGTAGGCTGTTTCCAAGGAGGTGTCTGCGAAAAGCAACTCAATATGTTAGATTCACATATGGTAGAGTTGGTAATATTGGTAGAGTTCGTTTTACTGGTTTGGAAGAGCTATTTTGAACACAATAAAAAATATAACTCGACCAAACCATATAACTATCTGTTTTATGTGTATGTTCGTACAAAGATGTATGTAATGTTTGTTGTTTGTTGGTACATAATCAATCAAAGCAAGTCTCATTCAAAATAGAACCCTACGTACCGAATCAAGTTCCTTATTATTAGAGGAGTCGAGAGTACGGGTTGTATCGCCTTTTACGTCATCTTCGCGACCTACATCTTCAGGATGTAGGCTCCCTTCGTGATTAACATCTTCAGGAGTTTGATGTCGTGCACTTGTCTGACCTCCACCCTCATCTGCCAAGCTAAAAACTGGGGGTTGCGCTCTGCTCTCTTCTAGCCTAAGAATCCTCTCAATCATGGATGTATTGTCTGAGGTGTTACGCTCAAGCCTATTCACGCGCTCAGTAAGCATTGTGGTCTCTGCCCTGGTATCGAGCCTACTCTCCTCAAGACGATATATACGTTCAGCAAACACGTTCTGATCGTGTCTCATCCCTTCGAAGGCTCTGGTCAGACCTCTAAGAGTGTCAAGCAACACACTAGACTCCTCTGCCTTCCGCTTCTTCTTTTTAACGACTCTCACTACATCATGCATGGTGGTGGAGTCATCCATCCTAATCTGGATTCTCTTCTTCTCTTCTTTCTTGTGTTTTTTCACTTCTTTTTTGTGTTTTTTCTCTAATTTATTGTGTTCTTTCTCTCTACATTATTGTGTTTTTTCTCTACTGTATTGTGTTTTTTCTCTTCTTTATTGTGTTGTTTCTCTTTCACTTTCTCCACCTGAACTTTTGAACTAGCACTACGCTTGCTCGTCCTCTCCTCGACATAAGCATTCGCCTTCCTCTTATTACTTTTGTCCCAAGCAGATTCATCTAGCCTAGAGGCAAGTATGTCTCCAAGCATGGTGTCAACTTTGTGGTCTGCAATATCGCTTGGCCATAGAGGCATTATCTCCAGAGGCTGTGTAGTCAGCTGCTTAAGACGTACCTGGTAGACGAGAAGATGCAATTTATTATTGAACTCTACCACTCTACATACTACTCTACGGATAACTCTACTACACGTAAATGAACTCTACTATACTTATAAAATTAAACTCTACTATACTTGAAATCAACTCGACATTACTTGAAATTGAACTCTACCATGTATGTATAGTGGAGTAAATGAACTCTACTACAAAAGGAATTTACCTTTCCATTATTATTTGCTAGCTCCAACTTCACCAAGTCCTCGAGGTCAATGGTTTATTTTTTGATGGGTCTCCATCGTAGAATGGGAACATCACCTGCTCTTTGCTCCCCAAATATTTCTGCGACTATGGGGATGGACTCAAATGCCCATATCAGAAGTGCGTGCACAAACCAGTGTATTGTGTAATTACTGCCCGTTTTGCATCCTGCCAGTTTGATCGATTTTATCAGTTCTAGAAACGTCACTCTTCCTCATGGATGCCTCTCGAACATCTCAATATCTGCAACCAACTTCGCAGCACTAAAAGGGAGCCTACTATTTGTGTGGCAACCAAAAACTCCTACATTCAAAACCACTAGCAAGCCCACCATCTTCCTCTTCTCGAAAGACCACCTTCTACATCTCCCCAATATTTCTTTCAACTCTACCCATTTTGGTCCTTCACCAACCCCTAAGCCAATATTTTCCCAGAGTTCTTTGTGCGCTTCATCTGCCCCATTAGAAGCCTTCTCGAAGTTACCGCAATTAAGCTGCGTTATTTCAGCAAACTCGTGCAGAGAAAACCTCGTAGGACGAGCTCCAAACAGCACCCAAATCTCATACATCTTCTTAGTCACTAGTTGATTCATCAACATGTACTGTATATGCCTACCTGTAAAGTTGAAGTCGGAATCTGCTAGTTTCAGAAAAACCCCTACGCAAGAGTTCTCTTTGATGTCTACGTATGCATCCTCACCAATACCATTTATCATATTACTGATGTATTTTAGATTGCAGAAATGGTTGATGCTTCGATTCTTCATCACCTGTACACCGTGTGTGAGAAATTTCTTCGGGTACTTCTTGTCTGCCATATCTAAAGATGAAAGAAAACAAACGATAAGTATTATAAAACCCAACTCAACCAAACTACAACGCAACAATACATTCTTACAACCTAACTCTATTACACTACAAACCAACTCTACCTCTCTTAAATCTAACTTTATCACACGTCAGACTAACTCGACTACACTACAACCTAACTCTATTACACTACATACCAACTCTACCACACGGAATCTAACGCTATCACACGTCAGACTAACTCGACTACACTACAACCTAAATCTATTACACTACATACCAACTCTACCGCACACTACAACCTAACTCTATTACACTACATACCAACTCTACCACACGGAATCCAACTATACCGCATACTACAACCTAACTCTATTACACTACAAACCAACTCTACCTCTCTTAAATATAACTCTATCACACGTCAGACTAACTCGACTACACTACAAGTTAACTCTACCATACTATAATCCAACTATACCCCCTACGACCTAACTCTACCCAACGTCATACTAACTGTACTACACGTATCATATCGCTTCTTCACCCTTACCCTCACAACTAACTACGAACTATATCACATTGGCTCAGACTGGGGAAGAAATCTACTAGACACAGAATAAGTTAGTGAAGAACAAAAACCCAAATGTCGCAAAATTGAAAAATCGAAATGTCACAAAATCAAGAACCCCAATGTCTACGTCAACTCTAAACCCAAATGCCCTTACGAAAAAGAAGAAAAAGCAGAAGAGAAGCAGAGGAAGAAGAAACTTACCGACAATGAAGACGACGAGTACAAAAAACAAGATGAAGAAGAAGACAACGAGTATGAAATACATCGAAGAACACGTTGAGTAAGATGAGGAAGAAACAAAATCAAGAGAAGTTAATGACGACGGTTTACACTATAGGTTTCTTTCTTTTTCGGGTATGAAACTAACCTGAGAAGAAGAAGAAAATAGAAGAAGACATCAGTTTTTTGTTTCAAGGGTGTAACCGTAATTACACCCTTGACACTTTTTTTTTTTTTGACAAAAACTATTCTAGTAATTACACTATAATTTTGCTCTATTTGAGCAATTCTTTCTTAATTATGAGAACTTCATTTAAGATCCTCCGTACCTCCCAAATAGATATCATCGTAACTAAGTGGAATGCACTTGAAACAAACTATCACCAACCTCGAGGTATCCATTAAAAATACCCCATGAGAATGTTCTAAAAATATAAATTGGATGGTTTTAGAGATCTCAAACATTTCTTTTATTATTAGTATAGATACTCATAATATTTAGTGAGATGTATTGACTTTAAGTGGTATTTATTGGACTGTCAATTTTATTAACATAAAAAGAAAAGAGATTGAAACAAACGTGGCATTGAGTCACATGGTCCATTGATACGAATCCACAAACAAGGAGATATATCTCCAGTAATTCCGAAATTTTTTAATTAGAAAGTGACGTCCATTTTCTCCAAAAAAATCCTAATTCATTACTCAATTTTATAACAGATATATTCACACGTGTCATACACATACAATATACAGTAGATCTTTACATCATTACAACACTACTTAGCCACTGACTACTTCGACTTTTGTACTTGAGCCTTTGATTGACACAAGTCTTTTTGTCAAGTCCACTGTAAAATCAACAGATAAAACAGTTAATTTGTTGAGTTAATACAACAAATAAAACCCATAAGAGAAACTTTTCTATGTGCTCATCATTTCCAACAAAAAAATGTGGTTGCTTTCTTCTTCTTCTTCTTCTTCTTCTTCTTCATGGATCTCCGATCTCTCTTGTTCTTCTCCGGCAACCACAAACCCAATCCAATGGCTGAGATTCATTTTCCTATCTCCTTGTCCACAACGACTTCTCTTCTCCACCGTCGATCTCATCTTTCTCCTCATCCTCTGTTTCTTCTCTATCCAAAAACTCTTTTCTTCTTCCACAAGAACCAACACTGAATCTGACATCACTAAACCCTTAATCGGAAGAAGAACTCGTACCAGAAAAACCCTATTATTCAAAACGACAGTCGTAGTAACCATTCTTCTGTCGTTTTGCTCCGTCGTGCTCTCTGTTTTAGCTTTCACTACTCGAACATCACTAAAGCTTGTTGATGCTCTGTTTTGGCTTATACACGCCGTTACTAACGTCATTATCGCCGTTTTGGTTCTTCACCAAAAGAGATTCGCTTCGTTAACTCATCCGTTAACGTTACGAATCTATTGGGTTTCTAATTTCGTCGTAACAGTTCTATTCACCGTCTCTGGAATATTCCGTCTTCTCTCTAATGATTCCTCCGCCGCAAGTTTATTACCAGACGACGTCGTTTCTTTCATCTCCTTCCCTTTAACAGCTTTTCTGGTTTTAGTCTCTCTAAAAGGATTTACAGGAGTTGTCACCACTACCAGTAGCGTCACAGTTCCAGCGAACGGCGTTTCAGAAAAAACAGAGAATGTTTCTCTATTTGCTTCGGCTTCGTTTCTATCGAAAACTTTCTGGTTATGGATGAATCCATTACTGAGAAAAGGTTACAAATCTCCATTGAATCTCGACCAAGTTCCAACTCTATCTCCAGAACACAGATCCGAGAAGCTCGCGAACCTATTCGAATCGAAATGGCCCAAACCGGAAGAGAATTCGAAACATCCTGTACGGACGACTCTTATTCGATGTTTCTGGAAGGAAATCGCTTTCACGGCGATTCTAGCAGTTTTCCGACTCAGTGTAATCTACGTTGGTCCAGTTCTTATCCAAAGCTTCGTAGATTTCACTTCCGGTAAAGGATCTTCACCGTCGCAGGGTTATTACCTCGTTCTCATTCTCCTTATTGCAAAATTCATTGAGGTTTTATCGACTCATCAGTTCAATTTCAATTCCCAGAAGCTTGGGATGCTCATAAGATCCACTCTCATTACTGCTCTTTACAAAAAGGGATTGAAGCTAACTGGCTCGGCTCGTCAGAATCATGGAGTAGGGCAAATCGTAAATTACATGGCTGTTGATGCACAGCAACTCTCTGATATGATGCTTCAGCTTCACGCAATCTGGCTAATGCCATTACAAGTAGCTGTGGCTTTAGTGCTTCTCTACAGTACACTTGGATCTTCTGTGGTGACTACTGTCATTGGTTTATCTGGAATCTTCATATTCATTCTCATGGGAACGAAACGAAACAACAGATTTCAGTTCAGTTTGATGATGAATCGTGACTTACGGATGAAAGCAACTAATGAGATGCTTAATTACATGAGAGTGATCAAGTTTCAAGCTTGGGAAGATCATTTCAACGAAAGGATTCTCAAGTTTAGAAGCATGGAGTTTGGTTGGTTATCCAAGTTTCTTTACTCTGTGGCTGGAAACATCATCGTGTTATGGAGCACACCGGTGTTGATCTCGGCGCTCACTTTCACAACCGCGGTTTTCTTAGGAGTCAAGCTTGATGCAGGCACAGTTTTCACCACAACGACGATTTTCAAGATACTTCAGGAACCAATAAGGACGTTTCCACAGTCTATGATTGCTCTTTCGCAAGCAATGATCTCTCTTGGGAGACTCGATGATTACATGACGAGCAGAGAGCTATCAGAAAACTTTGTGGAAAGAAGTCAAGGGTGTGATGGAAATGTAGCTGTGGACATCAAAGATGGAAGCTTTAGTTGGGATGATGAAGACGACGAGCCTGCAATTGAAGACATAAACTTTGAGGTTAAGAAGGGAGAGCTCGCTGCAATAGTAGGGACCGTTGGATCAGGAAAGTCTTCATTGTTAGCTTCAGTTCTTGGCGAAATGCACAAACTTTCAGGCAAGGTTCGGGTCTGTGGGAGAACGGCTTATGTAGCGCAAACTGCGTGGATTCAGAACGGAACGGTTCAAGAGAATATCTTGTTTGGTCTACCTATGGATAGAAGCAAGTACAATGAAGTTCTCAGGGTTTGTTGTTTAGAAAAAGATATGCAGATTATGGAGTTTGGAGACCAGACTGAGATTGGAGAACGTGGAATTAACCTTAGTGGAGGTCAGAAGCAGAGGATTCAACTTGCACGAGCTGTTTATCAGGAATCCGATGTGTACTTACTTGATGATATCTTTAGCGCCGTTGATGCTCATACCGGTTCAGACATATTCAAGGTGAGTACTTAACCTCTCTGTTAATTCAGCATTATCAAAAGCATAAAACTGAATCTTCTTTCTTTATGATTATGTTTCTGCAGAGATGTGTAAGAGGAGCATTGAAAGGAAAGACTATCTTGCTAGTAACTCATCAAGTGGACTTCCTTCACAACGTTGATCGCATCTTGGTATATTTAAATGAAAGAAAAATGAAAACACTTGTTGAGTTTAAGATTTAAGAATTTGCTAATGAGTGGTTCCAATTCACAGGTTATGCGAGATGGAATGATTGTGCAATCAGGTAGATACGACGAATTAGTGAGCTCCGGGTTAGATTTTGGGGCTTTGGTAGCAGCTCACGAGACATCAATGGAGCTAGTTGAAGCTGGCTCAGCATCAGCCACTGCAGCAACTGTGCCAGTGACATCACCAAGAGCACAGAGAGCTGTTTCATTTGAGTCTCCTCGTCATCCACATACACAGAGAACTGTTTCAATTGACTCTCCTCGTCATCCACCTACACCAAAAACACCGAAATCTCCGAGAGTACAAAGAACTACTTCAATGGAATCTCCAAGAATGCAAAGAACTACTTCAATGGAGTCTCCTCGTTTAGGTGAGCTAAACGATGAACACATCAAGTCGTTTCTCGCCTCCAACATCCCAGAAGATGGATCAAGACTAATCAAAGATGAAGAAAGAGAAGTTGGACAAGTGAGCTTACAAGTTTACAAACTCTACTCAACAGAAGCTTATGGCTGGTGGGGAATAATACTTGTTGTCTTCTTCTCTGTGGCTTGGCAAGGCTCTTTAATGGCTAGTGATTATTGGCTTGCCTATGAAACATCAGCGAAAAATGAAGCTTCATTCGATGCTTCAGTCTTCATCCGCGTCTATGTCATAATCGCTGCAGTTTCCATTGTTCTTGTGTGCATGCGAGCATTTTATGTTACTCACTTAGGTCTCAAGACTGCTCAAATCTTCTTCAAACAGATTCTCAACAGTCTCGTGCACGCACCAATGTCGTTCTTCGATACCACACCATCAGGAAGAATTCTCAGTCGGGTGAGAAAACTTTCTCCATTTAAAATCTAGAGAACACAGATAGACTTTATTCTAATAAATTCTCTTTTATACGTTTTCTGCAGGCATCTACTGATCAGACCAATGTGGATATCTTCATACCCTTCATGATAGGACTTGTGGCCACAATGTATACTACTCTTCTCAGTATCTTCATAGTAACCTGTCAATACGCTTGGCCAACTATTTTTTTCATTATTCCACTTGGATGGCTCAACATTTGGTACCGCGTAAGTGGTCAAATAATTGCAAGATTTGGTTGTTAGCTCTTTGATGTGTTATGTTCAAGTATCTCAGTGAGTTCTTGATCCAACAGGGCTATTACCTTGCATCATCTCGGGAACTAACTCGTCTTGATTCGATCACCAAAGCCCCAGTAATTCACCATTTCTCAGAGAGTATAGCAGGAGTGATGACGATTCGATCTTTCAAGAAACAGCAAATGTTTAAGCAAGAGAATATGAAGCGAGTCAATGCCAATCTCAGGATGGACTTCCACAACAATGGTTCAAACGAATGGCTCGGATTTCGACTAGAGCTGATTGGGAGCTGGGTACTCTGCGTCTCGGCTCTGTTCATGGTCTTATTACCAAGCAACATTATCAAACCAGGTATCAAGACTACTTTTTTTAAGCTTACTTAGTAACAAAACATTTAATTTACTTTGGCTGATCTTTTTCTTTGCATTTTAACACAGAGAATGTTGGACTCTCACTTTCTTACGGACTATCGCTAAACGGTGTTCTGTTTTGGGCTATATATCTTAGCTGTTTCATTGAGAACAAGATGGTTTCTGTTGAAAGAATCAAACAGTTTACTGATATACCTTCAGAAGCAAAATGGGAGATCAAAGAGAGCAGTCCACCTCCACATTGGCCATACAAAGGTAATGTACGCCTCGAAGATGTCAAGGTACGGTATAGACAAAACACACCTCTTGTGCTCAAAGGACTTACAATAGACATCAAAGGAGGAGAGAAAGTAGGTGTAGTTGGAAGAACAGGAAGTGGTAAATCTACTCTGATTCAGGTTCTATTTAGACTTGTTGAACCAGCTGGTGGCAAGATAGTCATCGATGGAATCAATATCTGCACTTTAGGACTTCATGATCTAAGGTCTAGATTCGGTATCATTCCTCAAGAACCTGTTCTCTTCGAAGGAACTGTAAGAAGTAATATTGATCCAACAGAGAAATACTCTGATGAAGAAATCTGGAAGGTGAGAGATTCAAAAGTTTAAACCTTTTTCTCCATGCTTGATCCATCCAACATTTTATAAAACTTGCTCTCTGTGTTTGTTTACAGAGTCTAGAACGATGCCAACTGAAGGATGTTGTTTCATCGAAGCTCGAAAAGCTCGATTCACTCGGTTAGTTAGACCTCTTTGATTGTGAAAAAATGGACAGATTTGGCTTGGTATGATGATTAACATCGGAGTATATGTAAATGTGTGAAACAGTGACGGATAATGGAGAGAATTGGAGTGTTGGTCAAAGACAATTACTGTGTTTAGGAAGAGTAATGTTGAAACGAAGCAAGATACTGTTTTTGGATGAAGCAACAGCGTCTGTTGATGCACAGACTGATGCAATGATTCAAAAGATCATAAGAGAGGATTTTGCAGATTGTACAATTATCAGTATTGCTCATAGGATTCCAACTGTTATGGACTGTGATCGTGTTCTTGTCATCGATGCAGGTAACCAAACAACTCTTAAGTTGATTACATTTTTGGTGGATTAATTAATTAACTAATGGTGTGTTTTTGTTGGATTTTGCAGGAAAAGCTAAAGAGTATGATAGTCCAGTTCGTTTACTTGAGAGACAATCATTGTTTGCTGCTTTGGTTCACGAATATGCTCTCCGATCCGCAGGAATATGAATTTTATGCTTCTTTTTTTTTTACCTTTTTGGCCAAGCTAATATGAAGTTTTATGAGTTAAAACCAAGTTATTTTCTTTTCTTTTTTGAGAATTTCTGTGACGATTTACTGTATGTAAATTTATTTAATTCTCAATAATCACTAGTTTTTCCTTATTTTCCTTGGAAATACTATCAATTAATACTGATCATATAAATTGGAATAGAAAAATCCAATAGAACCAAATCAAAATAGATATTCGATTTTATTTTGATTTTTGGTAAATAACCTCCGTATTTTTGTATTTTGGCAACTAATTTTACTAATTAATGAGTTATTAGAATTATATTCGTGTTATAACGTAAAATTTGATTATTTTAATTATTTTTTTTTGTCAATGGCAGTTTATATTGGGGCACAACTGGTCGGTCTAATAGCCAAATTTCTACATAATGTAGGCATGGGGACTCGATCCCGGGCTATGCAAATGCACTGTTTTAAGTGGAGTTACCGCTTGCCACTAGGCTAGATGCTATTTGCATTATTTTAATTGTTTTTTAAAACATGTTCATTTTAGTTGTTAGATCTATGTTTGATATTTTCGAATATTCTTTTGAGATATTGTTTTAGAAGTACGATACCCAAATCGAAGTCAAACCAAATTAGATAAATCAAATTACCCAAATGGTTCCTAAATTTATGTACTCAAAAACTAAACATAAAACCAAACCGGAACCAAATTAAAACTAAATTAGTTTTTTATAGTTTTCTATTATTCTATCTTATTTTAAATTTTTATATAAAAATAACCGAACTAAAACTTGATCTATACCGAACCAAACTATATTCAAGAAATAAAAATTTCTGACTAAATCTTAAATCAAAAGATTCAAAATATTGAATTAAAGTAATTGAACTTGAAAAAATACCAACAATGGTTACAAAATCTATGTACCTCGAGAATCAAATGCAAACCCAAATCGGAACCAAATCAATAACCAAATTTGTATCCGATATATTTTTATTAATTTTACTTTTCCTTTTTCCTATCTTTTCTATTAAATTTTTATTATTTTTAAATTCTTATATATAAATTTGTACCAAAATTCATCTTATTCATATTTTTAAAAGTAATTATGAACTTTGGTTTTGTGTGAAACGGCGATGTCGTTAACTTTTGAATATAAAGACTTGAAATTAAAGATATTTAGTCGTTGACGTGGGGTTTGCAAGGGTATGAGTGTAACACCCGCGTTCCACAGACCCAAAGGGTGACTCTGGATGGGTCCGAGGGAAGGGGAAATTGGGTCAAAGAAATCAGGTTGGAAAAAAGGGAAAATTCGGACAAGGCAGTGAAAACCGGACAAGTCCATGAAATTCGGACAAGGAGAGAGATAGTGTCCAGACAAGGGAGTGACAGTGTCCGGGTAAAGGAGTGACCGTGTCCGGACATGGAGTGATAATGTTCAGACAGGTAGTGAGTTCGGACAAGGAGTGATAGTGTTCAGACAGAGAGTGAAGTGTCCGAACTGATGGAGTGATAGTGGGTAGTGGTTAGGCCGGTCATGGGGCGGTTCAGGGAGTAAGTGTCTCGTGGGTTGGAGTTGGTCCAACTTGGGTGGACTTGAATTTGGCCCGTCCTGGACGAATTAGGGTTAGGGTTCTCCACCCAAAACCCTATAAATACAAGTACAAGTCGCCGCAGCCACATTCTTTCACGAAAAATCAAGAAAATCTCTAAGGAAAACGGGAAAGCTTTGCGAAGATATCTAAGACTAATTGTGATCGATTTCGAGCAAGATAAAAACAGATCAAGAGTGATCGACAAATGATCCGAGTAATCTGACTGAATTCGCATCAAGAGGTGTCGGAAAAAGGCTAAGGCAAAGGTGAATTTATGGACCATTGTGGTTAATCTGAGAAGGTTTTCGGGCAGTAGTGGGATTAAGTCTTAGAAGGGTTAGGATTGCTTGCATTTAGTGGGTATTATGACCGATTAATTACTGTATTTCCGTTCATGATTGTTGTTTGGGTTGATTCGGGTGAATCCGGGTAACCGAGACAGCAGATCTGATCGGACTTTGTGCATGAATATTGTTTGTTCTCTGACATGATTGTGTTATTGTTTGATGCGTTTCTGGTGTGGTCTAGTGGGACGGAATGACCGACTCACTAAGCAAATTCGTTTGCTTACCCAATCTGCGTGATTATAGGTGATTTACCCAATGACCGTGAAAGTGGCTAAGTAGAAGCGAGATCGAGGTGAGAGGGAGGAAGGATTGAATAAATCTGGGATAAACTGGGTCTAGTTAATTGATTTTTATCATTCTTGTAAACTTGTTGTATTATAACCCATTTAGATTAGTTTATGTATACTTTTGGGCTTATCGAACTGTTGAAAACTCAAAAACAGACTAAGTAAATAAAGAGCATAAAATTGTCTAAGTGTTAGGTCCGCCCATGACCAAACTGAATCTAATCCGGACGTAGGCATCTCGAGTTAGGGTGCCATAAGTTGGTCGGTTTGGTTCTAGGATAGTCGTGTATTGCATAAACGGGTTAGATGAAAGGAAATTCATCCTCCTCACGCCAAGGTCTCGTGGTAAGACTGTTATATGTAGTACTGTGGGTATAAACTGAACTTAAGTTAGTAAGAGGGACTAACTTAGTGAATCTGTCACTGTAGATGGCTAGAAGTAACCGAACCAAAAGGAATGTGGGAAACAAGGCGACTTTCCAAGCTATGACAGGAAGGTTCGAGGAATAGGATGTCCAAAGTGTGGATAATCAAAGTGTTGTGAGAAATGAGCCTCCCAATGCGAGTGATGGTACCGCGAATCCAATTGGGTTGAGCTGAGGTGTTTACTTTATTGACCCAAGTATTAGAAAGACTGCATGCGGTAGTGCCAGCTGTAGTAGTGCCACCGCGGGTGATTCCGGTTCTGGTGGAAAATGTGGTCGAAGAGGCATAATCTGTGGTCAATCCATCGTACCTGAAAATGATGGATCATATGCAGAAGTTGGGCACTAAGTTCTTTTCGGGAGGTGCCAAGCCTATCGAGGCAGATAAGTAGCGGAGTAGACTCGAGAGGAACTTCAACTCTATCCGTTGCTCGGAAGAGTTTAAGCGGGATATTGCTGTCAGTTGGGAAACATTTGGTAAGGAGTTTCGGGTAAAATTCTTCCCACAGGACGTGTTTGATCGGCTAGAGGGAGCCTTTTTGGATCTTTGCCTAGGATCCATGTCTGTGAGGGAGTATGAGACAAAGTTCAACAATCTGAGGTGATATGCGGGTCGCGAGTTGGACGATAAAAAAGTCCAAGCTTGTCGCTTCATGCGCGTACTGCGGATTGAGCTCTGGAACGTTTGTAAAGTCTGGAACTACAATTATGTTGCAGAGTTGGTAGAGAAGGCAACACAGTTGGAAAGTGGGCTGGAAGAAGCAAAGTTAGCTGGGGAAAGGAAGCGAGTATAGACTATACCGCAGGTCTAATCTGGGAGTGTTTCGGGACCTAGGTTCAAGAAGATGGAAGGAAATGGGTCGGTGAAGCCGATTGTTGTCCATAGTACGTGCAAGGTTTGCGGGAAGGAGCATTCTGGTACGTCCAGATTTGCTTCGGGTGCATGCTTCCGATGTGGTAGCACGGAGCATAAGATTCTGGACTGTCCGAAAAAGGACTTAAGGGGAAAATAAGTCTGAGTTAGTGATGCAAATGTGTGCTACAACTGCGGTGAAGTCGGGCACATCAGGACACATTGTCCAAAGTTGACGCAGTCTTCAGGGAAACGGGCAAGTGAAGCACTACCACTACTGCCACCGCCGCCTAATAGGCAGGCGTTGATGCCGAGGTCTTATTCGATGGTTGCAGATCCATCAGATCTAAACACTGCACGCCGAATCACTGGTGAGTCTTCTCACTTGTTACCTTAGCATATTATTGGTGAACTTGCTTGCTTGTTGCGTTTTTTAGGGTCCTTAGCATTATAGACAAATATGTAGGAACTATGAATATGAGTGGTATGGCAACCCATGTATTGTTTGATTTAGGGGTAACACATTATTTTGTGCACCCCCGAATGATAGAAACGGAAGGATTCTAGAAGGAACTCGGGGAAGGTAACAGATTTTTCCGAGCCACTGGTGGGCTAGTGATGGACATCTTGGGTAATGTCCGGAACGTCCCAGTGCCCATAGAGGGAGTGAGCATGCTAGCCGATCTTATGATCTGCCAAGTGAAGTTTTATAACGTGATCTTGGGAATGGATTGGCTCGAAAGGAACAAAGCACACTTGGACTGCCATCACGGTCGAGTGAAGTTTGAGAATGGTGGGAATCAGTTGGTGTTTCAGGGAATCCGACCCACATCAGGAAATCTAATTATTTTGGTTATCCAGGCAGAACGAATGGTTGAACAAGGATGTGAAGCGTACTTAGCTACAATCACAACTGCCGAAATAGGAACGCACACATAACTTAAGGACATTCTGGTGGTGAATGAGTTCGAGGACGTGTTCGCGGCAGTGATAGGTTTACCACCATCTCGATATGATCATTTCACGATCAAGTTAGAACCCGGGACGACTTCAATCTCTAAGGCACCTTATCGGATGGCGTCTGCAGAGATGACCGAGTTAAAGAGACAGCTTAGTGAATTGACAGATAAGAGATTCATTCGCCTCAGTAGTTCACAGTGTTCTTTGTCAAGAAGAAAGGTGGCACTTTCAGGTTATGCATTGACTACCGCGGGTTGAACCGAGTAATGGTAAAGAACAAGTACCCTCTTCCCTGGATAGACGAGTTGTTGGACCAACTCAGAGGTGCTACATGGTTCTCGAAAATTGATTTGACTTCGGGTTATCATCAGATCCCAATCGTGGAGCCTGACTTTCTGAAAACAGCCTTCCAGACAAGGTATGAACACTTTGAGTTCGTGGTCATGCCATTCGGGTTGACCAATGCCCCGACTACCTTCATGAAATTGATGAACGACGTGTTTATAGAATTCTTGGACGAATTCGTGATCATCTTCATAGATGACATTCTGGTGTACTCTAAGTCTCTGGAGGAGCATCAAGGTCACTTAAGGATGGTTTTGAGAAAACTATAAGTTGTTCGGGAAGCTAAGTAAGTGCTGTTTTTGGCAAAGGGAAATCGGATTTTTGAGTCATGTGGTCTTAGATAAGGGAGTGTCTGTGGACCCGGAAAAGATCAAGGCAATTTCAGGATGGCCTAGACCCTTGAACGCATCCTAGGTAAGGAGTTTCCTTGGGTTAGCTGGGTACTACTGACGGTTTGTTAAGGGTTTTGCAAGCATGGCACAACCTATGACTCAGCTTACTGGGAAGGATGTCCCTTTCAAATGGACTAGGGAGTGCGAAGGGAGTTTCTCAAAGCTTAAGGACATGCTAACAAGTACTCCAATTTTGACCTTGCCAGAACCGAGTTAGCCTTATGTGGTGCATATGGATGCATCACGGATGGGTTCGGGTTGTGTATTGATGCAACAAGGGAAGGTGATTGCTTATGCATCACGACAGTTTAGGAAACATGAAGTGAATTACCCCACTCATGATCTAGAGGTTGTTGCAGTGGTACTCGCCTTGAAGATATGGCAATTCTACCTTTACGGTGGGAAGGTCCAAGTATTCACGTACCATAAGAGTTTGAAGTACATCTTCACTCAACCAGATTTGAACCTAAGGCAACATCGATGGATGGAACGTATAGCGGACTATGACCTGGAGATAGATTACCATCCAGATAAAGCAAACTTAGTTGCGGATGCTCTAAGTCGGAAAAGGGTAGACGTTGATTCAGAGAAGGAGATAGAAGGGTTGATTAGCATGGTTGGGACGTTGAGTCTATCAGCATTAACAGTTGAAGAAGAACCTTTGGGCTTAGGCGCAGCGGACCAAGCGGATTTGTTGAGTCGAGTACGGACTGGTCAAGAAAAGGATGATAATCTGAACAAGGTAGCAAAAAACGATAATACCAAATACCAGACTTTGAGTAATGGAACGATTCTAGTTCATGGTCGAGTATTTGTTCCAAACGATCATGGATTGCGGGAAAAGATCCTTAAGGAAGCACATCAGTCTTAGTTGGTGATCCATGCAGGGTCGACCAAGATGTATCGGGATCTAAAAATGTACTATCATTGGACGGGAATGAAAAGGGACGTGGCTAAGTAGGTTTCCGAATGTCTACTTGCCAATTGGTGAAGGCATAACACCAAGTTCCAATTGGTCGTGAATGTCTACTTTACCGATCCTAGAATGGAAATGGGACATGATAACGATGGAATTCATCACACCAAGTCAGCTCATTTCATCGCGGTCAATAGGACATATAGGACTGGAAAGTTGGCCGAGATCTATGTAAGGGAGATAGTTCGGTTGCATGGAGCACCGGCAAACATCGTGTTTGATCGAGGGTCAGTCAGAACATACCACTGAAACACGCGAGGACTTATTGTTGGCAAGTGTGTTGGATTGGGACGGCAAGTGGGATGAGCACTTACCTTTGGATGAGTTTGCGTATAACAATAGTTATCATGCAAGCATTGGAATGTTTTCGTATCAGGCACTATACGGATGACCTTGTCGACCTCCCTGTGTTGGACTCAGGTGGGGGAGCGTAGCATCTATGGACGAGATTTTATAGAGGATACAACAAAAAAGTTGAGAATGGTCAAGTTCAACATGAAACAAGCCCATGATAGACAAAAGAATTATGCAGACAAGAGAAGGAAAGAACTTGAATTTGCAGTTGGTGACTTGGTCTACCTTAAGACATTCACATATAAGGGTAAAGAACGTACGGTGCGATCAGCTAAGTTAACATCAAGGTATATGTGGCCTTGTAAAATTCTGGAAAGGATGCGTTTCACAACATCTTCCATGTTTCAATGTTAAAGAAGTGCTTAGGCAATGGGGAACGAGTTGTGGTTGATCCCCCAAGGAACCTCAGGGAAAACTTGACTTTTAAAGGAATTCTAGTCCGGATCTTAGACAGGAAGGTCAAGGCTGACCGAAAGAAGAAAACTATTATGTTGATGTTTCATAGAAGACATTATGAGGCAGTTACGTCATTTTGAAATCGTCGGATTGTTTTAGTTGATCTGGAGTATTCAACAATGTGGGCTTCTGAATACACTAACGACTTCCTTTGCAACAAGAGCAAGAATTATAGGTTTGAAGAAGGGTATGTAGACTTTTACCAAGGGAATGATGGTATGTATGCTACTGGAAAGAAATGGGTTTCAGAGGTGGATTGGGTGTACATTATATACAACATTGGCGGAGCTCATTTGATGGCGTTGGAGGTGGACTTGGTAAAATGTAAGATTATAATCTTTGATTCATACATGTCCATAATGCCAGACCGTTTAGTTATAGGGCAATGCAAAGCCTTTGCAAAGATGATTCCACTCTTGGTGAAACAAATGGCTACGGTGAAAAAATGAGAGGGTTACCGGTATAACGTACAAGATGACAAAAATGAAAGGAGCTTCACAATAGAGCAGCAGTGGGGATTGTGGGATTTTTGCACTCAATTTCGTTGAATGCTTGGCCGTAGGTGTCTCTTTTAAGGGTTTGAGTGAGAACATCATTCCATTCCTCCAAATAAATTATGTAACTGAAGCCTTAACGGATGTTCCCGAGAATTGTGATATTATCATGACTGATCCTAATCCTCGAGGAGAGATAAACAATAAGGGTACGTCGATCTTCGATAGTCAACCTTGAGTTAAGTAGGTTATTAATATCTCGAGGTTTGTACACATGTAGGTTTTCATCAGATACGTTGATGTAAGTTTATAACCTACATGTAGGTTTAATGTATATTTTGTAAATTTCAATCATACCTTCAAAGGATTAACAACATTCTTTTGGTAACTTGTTTTAACCTGTATGTAGACATAACAACATACGATGTAGGTTTGACAATATTGTTGTGTAGGTTTACAAATACACAATGTAGACATAACATGATATCTAGGTATCTTAGCAAAACTATATAACAGTACAAAACAAGCCTACATAAAAATATGTACAAAAACCTACATAGGGAATACAAAAACCTACAACGTTAATACTTAAACCTACAACAATAATACTTAAACCTACATAGATAATACATAAACCTACAACATCAATACTTAAACCTACATTGATAATACATAAACCTATATAGGCAATATACCTCTTAACACTTTCTCAACACCGGAAGTGAGAGTTGTTGTCATTAAACTTGTTTTTTTCCTATTTGTGAACCCCTGTGTTAACATGGATCTTATGCATCAATTAGTTGCACAATTGGAAAAGTCTTTGTTTCACTCAAGGCATGACTGATTGATTAAGGTATGTTCGTTGTGGTAATGTTGTACCTATTACTGGGGAAATGTACACGACTCCACAACCAAACACCAACACTTCACACGCAACAAGAATTGCGTTGATGTGTCAAAATCAAAATCACGGGCTACAGCCAGAATCTTTAGCCTTGCCCCCAACTCCTCTTTAGTTGAATAACATTACCCAATGGCTATATCTACAATACTTAATTCTAAACCCACAAACTCATCACTAGAATAGAAATCCCTTTACTTAGAAGAATTGTTGAGGTTCTCTCAACTACGAGTGTACTCTTCATCTCCGGAGCTAGCACCATCAGGATCATCACTGTAGTCAACCATGCTTATTATGTCTTTATCCTCTTCATCCGATTGTAGGTTTTCTGAAAACCTACAAGACTGATCTGAAAACCTACTACACTGCTACAAGACTTTCATCACGATCTACCTCTTCTTTTGATTCTACATCCTATCTTTCATAAAACTCAACACTAAGACGCATTCTATACCTCTTTGACTTCTCCACAAAGATTCCTATTAATTCAGTATTAAATAAGTAAACAGGTGGAGTATCTTCAGGAAGTAGTCTCATTTCCTTAGTCGGCCTCCTATAACTTAGAGCAACATCATATAATCGTTCAATCATATGAAGTTGCTTGCATACCTCTGAAACTAACTCCACCAATTTTTTTCCTGCCTGAACTCATATGAATTTGTTCCCAAACAATTTATCAACATAAAAGAACCAGTGATCTTCCTCATGCCTCTATCTTTCATGAATTACTTCCACTTGATCTATCTAAAAATTAACAGCTGGCGATGAAAGATGATGAAATATATGAGGTTGTTATTAGCGATACCATAAAGGTTTTTTACGGTTTAACAATGGGGTAAAATGGTCATTACATGATACCTAGTTATCTAAGAAAACTTACATAGCAGTACAAAAGAAACCTACATAACAATACATAACTAACTTACACAACACTAATTAAAGGTTTTAAAGGTCTGTATTTTTCCCTTATATTTTTCTTACGATTATTGATTGGTTTGTTTTTACTGTTATGTGTTTTGATCAATTATTGGTCTTAATATGAACCTTAATGTCTGAATCCAAAAGATCTAAGATTAACATCAATCATTTTTTTATTTTCGATTTTACAAAGGAAAACTGAGTTTCTTTTGTTGTTTTTTCGTCAACAAATTTTTGAGAAAAAAGTAGTATTATTCCTATTATTCATCTTTTTATATGGATCGAATCTTTTAGAAAACAAATTTCCTTTTGTTTATAAAATTCAATCTACACACTTAAATAATAATAAATAAATGAAAAAATTCTAATTTATTTATTTTATTTATCACTTGCTTTTTATTTACGTTTATTACTTTTTAAATTTTTTTAAATCTTATTTTCTATTATTTATAATCTACTCTTCTCCCCTTCTAATTTTTATTTTATTTTTTTTGTTTACCGAAACTTATGACATCGAATAACAACGATACATATATGGTCGATCCAACATCAACCCCATTGCTACTAAAACAAACTAATGAGTTGACACCCTCGAGGAGTGGTCCGCCACTATTTGTGCAAGAACCCGTGGTTCTAAATGCCTTTGTAACGCCTGAGAAATTTGTTGGTACGGATTTCAATGAATAGCAAGACAAGATGTTATTCTTTTTGACAACATTAAAATTGGCACGGTACTTAACTGAGGATAGACATTTGCTTCCTCCGAATAATACTAACCCAAACGCATTGGCTAGCATCCACACGTGGGACTATGCTGATTATCTATGTAATGGTACATCAAAGCTTGATTAGAAAGATCCCTTTTTAAGGTCTTCTGAGAGTACAAAACTTCAAAGGCCCTTTGGAGGCTTTAGAAGCAAAGTACAAGTTGTACGATGTTGGCTCTGGGAAGTTTGCTACACGCAAATTTGTTGACTTTAAAATGGTGGATTCAAAACCCATCATGGAACAAATCCATGAGCTTCAAGTGCTCGTACATGAGCTTGCAAAAGAGAGGATGAAAATCTATGAGGTTTTTGTTGTTAATTGCTTCATCGAGAAGTTACCACCAAGCTGGATTGACTTCAAGTGGTACCTCGACTACAAGCAAAAGAAACTCACCTTACCAAACTTGGTTTCACGGCTTCAAAACCAATCTTCAAAATGTGAGTAGTCGGACTCGTTTATGATGGCGCACAATGCCAACATGGCTGAGTATAACCGTAAAGGTAACCGTGACATGTTTAGTATTTACAAAAAGTACACGACTGACGAACATCTTTTGATGGGAAACGTCTCACACTCCAAGATCGAAGGCGCTGGCAAGATGGTCTTGACGATGACATCATGCATGGAGGTCGCTCTCTCCAATGTGAAGCACATACCCGACATGAGGAAGAATTTGATCTCGGTAGCATTGATGAACAAGTATGGCTTTGACATCAATTTTTTGTTTGATCAATTGATCCTTAGGAAGAATGGATTGTTTATTGGGAAGGGTTATGTCTCACGTGGCTTCAAACTCCAAGATGAGTGTAATGACTGTCTACCGTGATGATGGGACTTCAAACTCCAAAAATGTTGTAATCGATTCCGCTAATAAGAATACATTTGTTTATGGGGAAAAAGTCAATCAAACCGTTAGCTTACCAAAACTGTCAATTCAAACCACAAACTATGGGACATCCATTAACAATACAAATCATTCTTACCTCTATATTATTCCTCTCTCTTCCTCTTCTCTTCATTTTCTCTCTCTGATTTCTCTCCTTCTCTCATCGTTTCGAGCTTCACCTCTCGTCTTCTCACTGCAGCGAACTTCTTCTCTTCTCCTTCTTATTCAACTTCATCTACTTCAGACACAACTACGTTCCTCTCTTCAGTTTCTTCGAGAAGAATCCGAGTCAAAAACGAGTGAAAATTTGATTTCGCAACCAAAGAACTCACATCTTGCGATATATATGATGGAACTTGGGTCTTTGATAATTATGAACTGGTTTATCTTCCTGGTTATTGTCCTTTCGTTGAAGATAAGAACAGAGTTATTAAATTTTTTGGGTTTGAAGAAACTTTAAAAGAAGACAACATAAAACTAAGCTATTTTACACTAGGTAGTTTGTGTCTAACAAAACGATGCGTTTTAATTGACAGAGCCAACTAACAGATATTAATGGGGTTATTTAAATCCGTCTAAAAACATAATGGTAGAGTAAAACGACATAAACAAAGATAAGTTGAAGGTTTATTTGGCGGTCAACAAAAAAGACCAAGTTTTATTTGAGAGGTCCCATAGTTCGTGGTTTGAATTGACCCTTTTTGTAAGCTGACGGTTTGATTGATTTTTTTCCCTTTGTTTATGTGGTTGAGTCTTATAATAACTCGCACATGCGTTTAGGACATGTAAATTCTAAATCAATCGAATGATAAATGAATTTAAATTTAATTCCTAAATGTCCAATAAACAAAGACAAATGTGAGATATGTGTTCAAGCAAAACTCACTAAAACACCATCACCTCAAGTAGAAAGGAATACCAAACCTCTCGGACTAATCCACACTGATGTATGTGACCTCAAATTTGTATTTTGTAACGTTTATAGACGATTACACAAAGTATTTCTATGTATATCTTTTACATAGTAAAAATGAAGTTCTAGAAAAAATCAAAGAATACAAACTTGAAGTTGAGAATCAACTAATACAAACTATAAAAATTGTTCGTAGTGATAGAGGAGGTGAATATGATGGTCTGTTCAATGTATTTTGTCGAGAAATAGCATTATCCATCAAACCACTGCTCCATATTCACCAGAGTCTAACATCATTGCAGAACGCAAAAAATGAACTCTAAAAAAAATAATGAATGTTAAGCTCCAAGAATCTGGTATACCCCAAAATCTGTGGAGGGAAGCTTTTCTCACATCGCACTATATTTTAAACAAAATAGCGCATAAAGCCACAAGTAAAACGCCTTACGAGTTTTCAAAAGGTAATGTACCTTCGTACAAATACATCAAAGTGTGGGGGTGTCTCGCAAAATTTTCGGTACCACCTCGTAAAATGGCTAATGTTGGTCCAAAAACCATGAATTTTATTTTCCTTGTTTATGCACACAATAGTAATGTTTATCGCTTTTTGATATGGAAATCATATATATTTGATCTCCACAAAAATAAGATAATGGAGTCTCGCAATGATTCGTTTTTCAACGATATTTTTCAGTGTAAACCAATTCAATCTTTGAAACGGCCAATTGAAGAACCTAGCCATCCCGATGAAAATCAAGTGAGTACTTATGGTATAAGCGTACCAGATCCTGAGCCTATTACTGAACTTCGCAGAAGTAAACGTGCCCAAAAAGAAAAAAAAATTGGTAATTATTTTCTTATGGCACTACTCTTGGAGAACGAACCTCAGACTTATTCTGAAGCAATGTCCACACCTGACTCGACCTTCTGGAAAAAAGCTGTCAATGGTGAGATGGAGTCCATCCTCCAAAATCATACTTATGAAATCACTGACATGCCACAAGGGTTTAAAACACTCGATAGTAAATGGATTTTTAAAACGAAATTAAAAACCGATGGCTCTATCGATAAATATAAAGCCCACCTCGTCATACAAGGTTTCCGGCAAAAAAAAGGTTTAGATTTCTTTGACACATATTCTCTGGTGACAACAATCGCTTCGATACGTTAGTCGGTATTGCCGCTTTATATGATCTAGAAATACATCAGATGGATGTAAAAAGTGTGTTTCTAAATAGAGATTTAGAAGAAGAGATTTATATGAAGCAACATGAAGAATTTGTTGCTCCAGGACAAGAACATAAAGTTTATCGTCTTGTCAAATCATTGTACGGATTTAAGGAAGCACCGAAACAATGGAATGAAAAATTTGGCAATGTCATGATGACAAATGGGTTTCAAATCAATGAATGTGGTAAGTGCATATACATTAAACAAACTTAGAGTGCATATATTTTGTTTTGTTTCTACATAAATGACATCCTCATTCTCGGTAGCACCAAAGACATAATCTAACAAACTAAAAACATGCTTAGTAGCGAGTTTGACATGAAAGATATGAGTCTTGCCAATGTCATTCTCGGGATTAAGCTCACGTACCTCTGACGTTTATACTTTGTCACAAACTCATTATGCTGAAAAAATTATGCAATATTTTAAGAGTTACATAATTGGTACCCGCAAAAACGCTTGTGGACGCTCATCTTCACCTAACCCAATAATTCGGGTGAAACAGTCTCACAAATTGAGTATGTGTGTGTCATTGGTAGTCTCATAGACTTGACTAATTGTACTAGACCAGATTTAGCACATGCAGTCAATGTACTGAGTTGTTATACCAGTAATCCCGATCATAAACACTAGGAGGGCATAACGAGAGTATTAGATTATTTACAATATTTTAAAAGTCATGACTTGCATTATGATAAAGAACCGGTTGTGCTTGAAGGATACAGTGATGCCAACTAAATTACTATTACAATGAACTCGAAACCCACTAGTGGTGTCTTCACATTAGGCGGTGTTGCAATATCCTAGAAATCTTCTAAATAAACTTTGTTGGCTTGATCAACCATAGAATCAGAGTTTGTTGCTCTAGACAAAGCTGCAGAAAACCAAGTGCTCAAATCGTCTAAAGTAATGGGTTTAAAGCTTGTTGCTACGATAACTTTATGACGGATACCCCAACTTATACAACCGGCGATCCTTGGCGCTAGGTTCAATGGGGCAACTAAGTCAAATAGATTGTCATCAAAGCACGACACTACCATTCTTACCGACAATCATCGTGTCTAGAAATAAAATTCAAGGTTAAACAATGCTTTTAATGATCAAATAGCTTTGAAATATTAGTGGAATCACAAATGCTACTTCTTACAACAAAACTATTACACGAATCTCCTAGTGAGTGTGAATTGAGGTCGTTTTTAGGAGAATTTATCTAGGCAAAATTTTCTAAGTTCACTCACAAACATACCAGACAAGTTCAAGGCCACAATAAACATAATAGAGAACCTAATACTCTACTAAAAATAACATTGTGTTATAATTTTTGTCTCGGTTTACATAAAAATCTTGAAAGTTCAAGACATCATGCTCACTTTCTGGCCAAGTAAGCCCGACAAGTATTAACTATGACTGATTCAAAGTTAACTACAAGAAAACTGGTCATTTGCGGTGGCAAATTGTGATGCCAAAATGGTGTCGCAAAATTGCTTTGCCATTGCTACGCTCTTGCGATGCCAAAACCCGCATCGCAAGAGCGTAGCAAAAATGCGATGACGATCAAAAACGTCGCAAGTTTGCGATGTTATTGCGATGTCTTTGCGACATTCTTGCGACACCGCTAAATATGTCACAAAAGCATCACAAACATGCGACGTTTTTGCGAGACAATGTTTCTATTGCATGTTTGCGACATCTTTGCGTTGGTTTTGCGTTTGACTTTTGCGACATCGCAATTCTGTAGCAGAATTTCCATTTTCCCTATAAATATCCCCACATGGGAATGTATTTTGACACCAAACCATAAGTAATAAGAGAGAGAAACTAGTGAGAGAAATAGTTTGACAAAAAAGTCCAATAAATTATAAATCTTGATAAAATAAATGACGTCAGAACATGAAGTGTTCACTTTACGATGATGGATGTGTAATCGAAGGGATATGGAGACTGGAGAAGTGACGAAAGAGTTTCGAGATGGGTTGCGGGCATTTATAAATCAGGCGGCAAATTATCCGCATACTCCAATGACGGTAACATATTTTGTTCATGTATAAAGTGTGGGAAAAATAAATATTTGAATATCGATATGGTAAAAAGACACGTTTATAATAGAGGATTTATTCCAAACTATTATGTCTTGTTTTCTCATGGGGAGGGGTATAGTTTGGGTGTTGGAAGTAGTAATATGGGTGCTCGTGGTAATGATCAAGGTAGTCATGAATATGCTAATAACAACAATGGTGGTAGTATGTTTGAAAAATATGCTCATCTAGAAGGAAATATGTCTCATGATATGGTTACAGATGCATATCATGGTAATTTTCCCGGTGTTGTTGAAAATATTAGGGAAGAACCTAACGTGGAAGCAAAACAATTTTATAATATGCTAGATACTGCAAATCAACCCATCTATGAGGGATGTAGAGATGGTCTATCTAAACTGTCATTAGCATCTAGGTTGATGTCTATTAAAAGTGAAGGAAACATAATTGAGAGAAATATGAATCAATTTGCTGATATGCTTAAAGAGTATTTGCCGAAAGATAATAATTCTGCTGAGAGTTATAATGAAATGCAGAAGGTGGTTGCGGGTCTAGGATTACCATCTGAAATGATTGATGTTTGTAGTGAAAATTGCATAATTTTCCGGAAATATGATGATAAGTTGCAGGAATATTGTTTTTGTGGAAATTCAAGATACCGTGCAACAAATGGAAGGACGCATATCCCATACAAACGTATGTGGTACCTTCCAATCACTGATAGGTTGAAACGACTATATCAATCGGAGAGGAACTCATCTGAAATGAGATGGCATGTTGAACATAAAGTAAATGATGGGGAGGTCACACATCCGTCAGAAGCAAAGGCTTGGAAACATTTTCAAACGGTACATTCTGACTTCGCTAAAGAGTCTAGGAATGTATATCTAAGTTTATGTACTTATGGATTTAGCCCATTTGGTTTATCTGGTAGACAATATTCTCTATGGCCTGTCATATTGACACCATATAATCTTCCACCGAATATGTGCATGCGAAGAGAATTTTTGTTAGTGACTATTCTAGTGCCAGGTCCTAGTCATCTGAAGTGTTCCCTCGATGTGTTCATGCAACCTCTGATTTACGAGCTTAAACAGTTATGGTATATGGGTATTTGCACATTCGATTACTCGCAGAAGCAGAATTTCAACATGCATATTGTTTTATTGTGGACAATAAGTGACTTCCCGGCGTATGGAATTTTATCAGGATGGACGACACATGGAAGGTTATCTTGTCCATATTGTATGGGTTGGTCAGATGCATTTCAACTAAAGCATGGCAAGAAATCATGTTGGTTCGATTTTCATCGTCGGTTTCTGTCCATGCATCATCCATACAGAAGGAACAAGAAATTGTTCAAGAAAAAAAAAGGTTGTGCGTGTTCCTCCCCCAACACACATGTCAGGCAGTGAAATGTTGGAGAAAATTGATAATTATGGTGCTCAGGAAACATGTGAACGTGTGGGCAATTGGTACATTCTAGGAAACATGTCTGACGGATATGGTGAATCTCACAATTGGCACAAGAAGAGTATCTTTTGGGAACTCTCATATTGGAAAGATCACTTACTACGACACAATTTGGATCTGATGAACATTGTTAAAAACTTTTTTGACAACATTATGAACACGATTTTAAATGTGCAGGGCAAGAGTAAAGATAATCTCAAAGCCACGTTGGACTTGGCCAAAATATGTGCAAGACCCTAATTACATATCACGATGGATGGCAAACAACCGATTCTGATATTCCGTTTGTCAGGGAAAGCTAAACAAACATTGTTTAGCTAGATTTTTTCTGATGTAAAGTTTCCGGATGGTTACGTGTCTAAATTCTCAAGGTGTATAGAGCAAGGGAAAAAATATCGGGTATGAAGAGTCACGATTGTCATGTATTCATGCAGCGACTTCTTGCTTTTGCATTACTTGAGCTCCTTCCAACTACTGTACATGAATCTATAGTCGGTAAATGGTTTTACAGTTTTGATTTGTCTAATTGTAGTAATTATAAAAGTGATTTTCTTATAATAGTGTTTTGTCTAATATGTAGGGATCGGTGGATTTTTTAGGGATCTTTGTACGAGAAAATTCCAGTGTTGCTTTGTATCTTGGAAAATATCTTTCCTCCTACATTTTTTGACGTGAGGGAACATCTTCCAATCCACCTACCACAAGAAGCAGCTCTTGGTGGGCCCGTTTGAGCGATTAATGGGGCATCTTAAAAGGAAGGTAAAAAACCAAACAAAAGTGGAAGGATCAATCGTTGCAGAAATTTTAATTGAGGAAACATCTCATTTCACATCATATTACTTTAGTTCAGCCATTCAAACTAAAAGAACGCAAGTCGGATGATATGACGATGGAGGGGTTACACCATTATATGCTATTGCGGTACCTGAAATCTTTCGGCAGGTAAGGAGACTTGGTGGAAAATTAAAGGAAGAGTACTGGGAAAATCACACATATTGTCGTGTAGCTCACAATTACATATTGCGAAATTGTGAAGATGTAGTGCCATTTGAGAGGTATTTAGATATCGGAATTTATTAATTTATTTATTTATTTACACACACATCTTGTTACTAATCATACATACTTTATCTACAATGAGTTTCACAGGTAGATACGGGAAGTCTTCCCTAACTTGCAAGAAAAAAAATATGACACATACAAAGAACGTGATTTCGCGGGTTGGTTAAAATACTATGTAAGTAAGAATCTATATTAAATATGAATAGTTTTGCAAAAATAAATTACTGCACATTTATATATGTAATTTTGTAGGTTAAGAATGGATGTTCAGGCAAACCTATGCATTTATGGTTGCATGAGATTGTTGATGATCTTATTGACAGGATCGTAACGGCTCCAATGTATTTCTCTCGCAGCTACACCTTTCATATATATGACCATCGTTCCAATAGATCAGCGGCAAATTATAGGATTCATGTGCCTGGTGAAACTGACTTCTACGACATTTTGAACAAATTATAGAAGTCACATATCCTAGAGTAATTGGATTGAGATGCGTTTTGTTCCAATGTCATTGGTACAAATTAGGGGTAACCGACGTTAATGGAAGCCTGACATATTCCAAGTTTGACCCGTTTATTCTGGCATGTCAGGCAGAACAAGTGTGTTTTATTCCATATCCTCGTATAAGGCAAATGCGTGAGACGTGGCTTTCTGTTATAAAAGTGAATCCAAGAGGTCGTATAATGGTGGAAGCCGATGATGTGGTTATGCAACAAGAAAGATCATCAGAACTACCTATAGTTATTGAGTCCATAGAACAAATCATATATGTGCAATAAGAAGTAAAAGACATTGTTCCTAATGATGCAACTGAAGATCATGATAATTCTGAAGAGTTCAACGAGACCAAGGAAGACACAGAAGAAGAGGAAGATACCGATGAAGAATAAGAGAATAATTAATTAAAATGTTTAAGACAACATTTCATTAATGTTAGTATCTTATTGTATTTTTAACACCGAAAATCTTGTTTTTTTAAATTTAAAACAGATGAGAGAGCCCTGCGACGTCTATAAGCTGATGTCGCAAAGGTGTCGCAATTCTGCAACGTTCTTGCGACACCACTTTTTGTGACACCATTGCGATGCGGCTTACAGAACATCGCAATTCCATAGCAAGGTCTCCTTTTTTCCTACAAAAACCCCTCCATGTGAATTTATTTTCACAGCAACTCATTTGAAGTTATAGAGAAAAAGTAGTGGGGGAATAAACAATGTTCAAATCTTTCTTTTTAAAAACAAAGATTTGCAAGGACCCTACCTTCGTCTGGAACAAATGTAGGGGCCTCGTGAATATTTTTTTTTTAGGATAAAACAACCCCTAACACGAACCCAAAAAGATTACGGTAATAGGTATCAGAACCTTTAGATTAGTCAGTCTGATTTAAAAAAAGGTCTTCGAACCCATTTTTTTTTAAATGGCTTTTGCGAGGGCATTGCGACGTCTGGACTTTGCGACATCTTTTCCACAGATGTCCCAATGGCCTAGCAAGGCTTTTTTAACTCCTTTCGCTCCTCGGAATTGAATACTACTCTACATAGATTCTTACCATCAAATGTAAAATTACACATTTTAAAAAAAAATTCATACTTAGGGTCTTGGAACCTTTTATAAAAAAAATTGGCCTTTGCGAGGCCTTTGCGACGTCTATGGTCCATATGTCGCGAGGATCTCGCAAACCTGTGAGTGTTTTGCGACATCTGGACAACACACTTCGTAATGGCCTAGCAAAGGCCAATTTTTCTCCTTTAACTTAGTCTTTTCTCGGGTCCATTTTTTTAAAAAAATAAGGCCTTGCTACGCCCTTCCGACGTCTGCAGTCAAGATGTAGCAAGGGCCTCGCAAGTTTGAAAACCCTAGAGGCATCGCAGAGCCGTCTCGTTTCTGCGAGAGCCTTGCGATGGCCCTATAAATTTTATTAAGTACACGTTTTCGTTTTCTTCTTCTTCTCTTCTTCGCGATTTCTCTGCAATTTCTTCCTCTCTCTCGTTTCTCGCCGGCGACGATTTAGTCCGGCTATCTCTGCCATACCGCCTCCATTTCTGACGCTGTCGGCCTCCAAGGTAATCTTTTTCCCCCTCTTTTCTCTCTTCTAAGCACTCATCCTCAACTATTTCGTCTTCCAAACGGCTCCACCTCCTTTTCCTCCTCCCACCGGCTCCGGCGACGTCCTCCTCCTCTCAAGGTATGTGATTTTTCTTCTCTTTTCTGTTTACAAGATAGATTTAGATCTAGGATTGGAATTTTAGATCTAGGATTGAAATTTTAGATTTAGGATCTTAGAAATCGGATTTTGGAATTACGGATTTACTAACTATTTTTTGAATTTTTTTCCAGAATAATAAAACAATTTTCAAATTTTTAAAACGCTTTTTTGATTTATAAAACATTTTTTGGATTTAAAAACGTTTTCTTTAATTGATTATATAATTTTTGGATTTATTAAACGTTATTATGAATTTTAAAATCTTTTTCAAATTTTATAACATGATTTTTGGGTTTTGTGAATGTTATTTTTGGGTTTAATTTTTTTAAGTAATTTTCGAGTTTAAAAAATGTTATTTTGGATTTACATTAAAAATTTTGTATTTATTACACTTTTGTGGATTTTAAAACTTTTATTGAATTTTTATAAAGTGAGTCTTGGTTTTCCAAATCGATTTCCGAAATTACTTAAAAAATTAGTATTTATTACACTATTTTTGTATTTTCAAACTTTATTTTAATTTAATACTGTGATTTTCCGGATTTACTAAACGGTTTTCAATTTTATTAGACTAATTTAGTACTCTATATTAGTAATTTCCTTTTTTTTGTTTCATATGTCTAGATCTTATAATCCCTACACTCGTTATCTATCTGATGTCGATGAGCTCCCCAGGCGACTCCTGGATCGAGTTCGAGATATGTTCACCCGACGCATGGTGCTAGTTTCACCTCTCAGCAAGGGTATTCGCCAGTCGTTGATACTACTCAAGCACCTCCCGGTGTGTCTCAGTGCCTCACCCGAGATGCTACTACAAGGATGACTATCGAGGACATACTTTCTGATTCCGTCCACAAGTATCTCCCTAATCTTCATCTGAACCGTCCGCCGGAAACTTTGTGGTATTACCATTCAATTTTAATTTATAATTCATACTTTTATTATTAGTGAATTTAAATTTAATTAATTTATTTTATGTAGGTTCGATGACGACGGGATTTTGCCAACGACTGTTCAGGAGATATTTGAACGAGATTTCCAGGAGCCGCATGCTAATTTTTGCCAGACACCCATCCACATCATCGATAGATGGTTCAGAACGTTTGCGGTAATAAAATTTCATTCTTTACTTTTACTTTATTACAACATTTATTACATACAATTAACTATAGTTTGTTAATCTTTTTTTGTAGCAACGTTTCCACAGGGAGGTTTCCATTACGGGTCTAGTCCGCAAAGACTTTGAGGCAGTCTTGCGTAGATGGATGAACGATCAGGTGGGTCGTTGGAAGAGTAAGTGGAAGAAGAAAGGCAATGAGGCAATGTCGCAGTGGTTCAAGGATTCGGTCTGGGAAGGCCTAATTCGGTACTGGGAGGATCTGAAGTCGCAGAAGAAAAGCGCAAGCTGTCGGGCAGCTCGGTTGTCTGACCCTAATGGGAGCGGTCCGCACAAGCATTGCTCGGCCCGAACTTCATTCAAAGCCTGAGCCCGCAAACTGGTAAATATTTTTATTTAAAATTTACAAATATTTTTAAATATATCATAATATATTTTAATCTTTTTCAGCAAGAGGAATCGGGGATACCCACCCTGATATTCTTAGCACTTTATACATCACCAAGCGGAACAAAGTCAGGGTTTTTGTGGACAAAAAATCTGAGAAGCTCTACAACGACGTCACTGCAAGGATGCAGGAATTGACTCAAGAATGCGATGATGAGAGTTCTGCATCCGGGGGATTATCTACGGCGTAGAAGAACCAAATTTATTCAGAGGTAAAATAATTTTAATTCTTCCTTTAGCTTTTACTTTAGATAAATTATTCTAATTTTCGATTATATTTATTTTATTAGATCGCTCCCCGTAAAAAGGAAGATTATTTGGAACAGATTCTCTTGGCTCGAGGATTGAGCAGTGTATCTCACCTGAAGGATTTTCATAATCCTCAGCAGCAACTACTAACCTTCGAGAGATAGTCGATCAACAGACCCAAGAGTTAGATCGGACTAACACCAAGCTTGCCAAAACTAAGAAAAAAATCACGACCTACGATCGCTTGTGGTCTATATTGGCTAAGAAGGATCCAGAGCTAGCTGATGCGTTTGCGGAGATCAATGTTGAAGACAAAGACACCGGTTCCGGCTCGGGAATTTAGACCGTTCAAACGATTTTTGATTTTTTAAAACAATTTGTAAACTATTTTTAATTAATCAAATTTATTTTATTTTATAATTTTAGTGTTTTTTATTTTTATTAATTAATATACCGTCGCAACGGAGTCGCAAAGACTTTCCTCGCATAAAAGTCGCAAAGACGGCCCTCGCAGACAAGTCGCAAATCATGACCTCGCAACCTCCTCGCAAGAAATGCTTCGCAGAGACGTTGCATGTGTTGCTCTAGCAAATGTCGCAAAAGACTCGCATTCCCTAGCATCGCGTTCACATCGCAAAACTTGCTAGTCTTTTGTGACAGAGCAGCTTGCAAGGGCTTTGCGACGTTTTCGTGGCATTGCAAACCTTGCGACGTCTCTACGAGGGAAACATGTTCGCGACATTTTTGTAGACGTCGCAAGGCCGTTTCTTTTATCTTTTGGGACATCTTCGCGAGGCAATTTGTCATCGCAAATGTCCAGTTTTCTTGTAGTGGTTGAAAAATACTACCAGCTCAAACATAGTGTTTTTTCGTCTACACTCTCGTCAGTTATTTTTATCAAGTTTATTGAGTCTTTCTTTTCTTTAGCGTCTATAGATTTAGTCGCTTCTTTCTTTAATGCACCGTATTTCTATTCATGTAGGGGACTGTTGGAACTTTATTTTAAATGAGAAATAGAAGTCATAGTGCTATTGCAATTATTATTGTTACAAATTTGTAACTCAAATTATTTTCTATTAAAGAGGATTATCTCATAATGTGAAATAATTGCAAAAATTTTGTCACTCATGGCTCTCTTGACTCTATATATAGTCTTGGTCTCTTGATCAAAAAGACACTCAATTTTTTCATCTCTTTCACAAAGTAAGTTTTTTATTAAGAGAGTACAGAGTAGTGTTCTTGGTTCATAGATTCTATAAAAGAGTGAAGCTTTTATGGGATTCATAAACTCAAATTACCACCTCACTGTGGGAGCTCTAGATTCAGGAAAAAGAGTTATCTTTTGACTTCACCTCTTGGCTTTTCTTTGCAAGTTATTTAGATTTCAATTTCAAAGTTTTGTATTTTTCCCTTAAATTGTTCTTAGAATTATTGATTGCTTTGATTTTATTATTATGTGTTTTGATCAATTATTGGTCTTATATATGAGTCTTACATAACAAACTTACATAACAGTAATTGAAAAACCTACACAATAGTACATAACTAACCTATAGTACGTGAAAAACCTACATAACAATATGTAAAAAAACCTACACAAGAGTACATAATAAACCTATATAACAGTAAGTAAAAAATCTACATCACACTAAATTAGTTTAGTAATTCACCCTTATTTTTATCATATTTTTCGGGTATTTGGTTACTTTTAATTACAAGCAATAATTATATTTTTAGGATGTTTGGTTATTTTGATTACAAATAACCATTCAAAAGTAAGCCGATTGGAGAACCTAAATTATATCATATCTAATTTAATTTACATTTCCTGTACCTATACAGAACTGAATATACAATTACCATATTTTTAAAATCGAAAAAACCAAATTAAATCGAACGGAATAACCTAACGTCAAAGACTACTATTGATTCTGGTCGACATAGATTTCGTACGGATTCGGAGGTCTGGACTAGAAAAGAATATTCCGACGAAACTGCATGATGTTAACAAGATTCATTTGGCTTTCTAACACTTTTTAGAAAATAACGTTTTCAATTTTCTTCAGCTCATTATCTAGTTGTGGATTAGATCAAATATCTTTTATAAATTAATCTATTGAGTTTTCACTATCAATAAGATTTAATCGATCCACATTCAAAAAAAAAGAGTTACTCTTTTCTTTTCCCCACGGCTTGTTTGTTAGGTAACGGGTTTTATACTTTGATCATTACCATAACTGTTTTGTCTTTAATTTAATGTCCAGTTTTGAACCAAAACTGTATAAAAAATTGTCTTTCTCGGCTAGATTTTTTGGTCTTGAAAATTTTTGTTTGTTAAAAGGTGGTAAACTTTATTATTGATTTTTTCTATTCATTTTATTTATTCTGATATAAAATGATAAGAAATAAACAAAAACTAGAAAAGAAAGTTATAAAGTTGAAAATAAATAAAGCAAGTTGAAAAAGAAGAAAAATGAGCTGGCCACTAATTGAAACGAAGTGTAACTTCACTGCCTGTTACATCGTTTATTTACGACTTTCACACGGTTCGGTTGATTGTTAAATATCAGAGCTTCTTAAAGTTAAACCTTTAGCTATTTTTGTTAAACTATAAACAGTATATAAATAACAAATTAAAGAAAATTAATGACCCTACACACTAATTACTATTTGAACATTTAATTTGCGCCTAACAGTATTTTAAACATTATAAATTATTATAATTCCTTTTTTCTTTTTTTTTGAAAAAAGCTTTCTAAATACATGTATTGATTGTTAAGAAATAAATAATTCAGTTAGTTTATTTTTTATTTAGTTAGATATAAAGTGGTGAGTTTATATCATATTCTACTTTAGTTATAAAAAAATTGGTTATGAATCAGATTTTGTCAATCTTATTACTTATTGATAAAAAAAATTAAGTAGTTTTATCCACATTTTACTTGCTTTTCAACCAGAATTCAGTTTAAAAGAGTCATGTTTTATATTTTTTTCACTTCATTCTTTTAAACATTTTTTCTCTTTTTTCTCAATTTTCCTTTATAATTTCTGAATGTATTAGTACTTTTTATGATATATTTTTGACCTAATTATTTTTCAAACGTTTCCCTTTATTTTTTATTTTTCTTGACTATTAAGAAATCTGTCACCTTAATACTATTTTGGTGGATACACCCGTCAATAACATTTCTGTTTTACAAAAGAAAAGTTGATAATCTGTATTACATCTTGATATTCAAATTGAATTTTTAGAGATTTAAATACGTTTATGTATATGTATATATAATATAGTTTGTGTAAGGTATAAAAAAGTTGTAGTGTGCTCAAAAAGTATGATATTTCTCATGTTATCCCGCATGCTCACGGCACATGGGTTTGCATGCCTTTATAGTTTTTTCTTTATAAGTTTTAGAATGTTTTGACCAATGGTCCAACCTTATCTTATATCATTATTTCATTAAACATATATATACCCAGGTAACTCAACGTGTACACAAGTCAAATTTTACACTTTATATTTTCCTAAATGAAATAAGTTATGAATTCTGTAATACATGACCCAAAACAAGTTGATTTAGTTACATATTTAATATTTTTTCGTCTTGGTGTGAACTTTTATGTGTCTTTAATAAATAAATAAAATATTCTTTCCATTATTTGTTAGTGTGTTGCATATTTAGAAACATGTGAAGCTTCGTGAATGTGTGACTTGTGGAATCGAATCGAGCGTGCTACGTGAATCTTTAGCATCTACACAAGATTTTTATTATATGTTTTGTGAGGGTCGATTCAAGTCCTTCTTCATTTTTCTCATTCATGGACCGCTTTGTGATGGGTTTGATTATGAGCCGCGTTTTTTTGTCATGGTCTGGTCCGAATTCAAGTGGACCAGGTTCTGGTGGGCTTGACGTTTTTGGGTCTGTTTCTTCCACGCCTGCTGCATCACAAAGAAGAAAGGATTAGTCAAAGAGTGATGTAAGTGGTATTATGCATAAGTAGAGTCTGTTGCATAAAAAATTAGAGAGGTGTGAGTAACACATTAGTAGTAAGAGAGTCAAAGATACAGAGAGAAGAGTGTAGAGAGCTTACAAGAGATTGTTCTTGAGTTCTTGGGGTAAAAATTTTTCTTGGTGAGGTCTTTGGGTTACTAAGGTTGTGTTGGTGAATCTCTTTAAGCTATAAGCCACCAAGGATTGGTTATTAATCATTTGATATGTACCAAATCCGGTTTTAGGACTTAGGAACTCGTTACATCTTGTGTCTTGCTTGCTTCTCTTCCTACAAATCAACAACAACAACAACAAGAAAAGTTAAGAACGAAACACAACAATTGGTATCAGAGCTTAAGAGGTAAACAAAGGTGCAATCTTTTTTAAGGAAAAGGAAGAGTCTTTCTGGTTAAAGTCGAGAGCTTTCATAGGAAAGGGATCAGCTTTAACTGGAATCAAGTAAAACCTTCTGTAAAAGGAGTTGTATTCGGGTTTATCTACAAGGTAAAAGTTTTGTCTTTGTATTCTTGTTGGTTGTGCTGGTATAATGATCTTCAGATATCATGGAACCAACACAAGATAGATTTGAAGTGGAGAAGTTTGATGGGGAAGGAGATTTCATGATCTGGAAGTACAGAATCAGAGCTACTCTAGAGATTCTCGGATTAGACTCGGTGTTAACAGAGAAGAAGATAGTTCAGGCGTCTTCAACCTCTGAGTCTGATAAGAAGAAAGTCTAGACTTCTTCAACCTCGGAGTCTGATAAGAAGAAGGAAGAAGATAAAAGCGGTACAGATTCAAAATGGTTAGACAAGGACAGAAGGGTGAGAAACCTCATAGGAATGAGTTTGACTGACATGGTCCTAAGAAAAGTTATCCACGAACCTATTGCTTTTGATATGTGGAATGCTCTTGAAGATGAATATCAAGTCAAGACACTTCCACATAGGTTTCACTTGAAGCAGACTTTCTACAGTTTTAAGATGGAGGAAGATAAAATGCTGGACAAGAATCTAGACGTGTTCAACAAATTACTTTCAGATTTGTTAAGTCTGCAAGTTATCATGAGTGATGAAGACCAAGCACCTATACTAATGAATAGCCTTCCTAGCAAATATGAAAGCTTAGTTCATACTCTGAAGTACAGCAGTGGAAGAACTACTATCACAGTAAAGGAAATCATAAGCTCTACGTATTCTATAGAGATGGAACTCAAGAAAAAGGAAAACAGAAGATTGTTGGTGAAGGGTTATTCGTTCAGTCAAGAGGTAGAAGTGAAAAAAGAAATCATGGAAAAGGTAAATCTACTAGCAGAAGCAAGTCCAAGCCAAAAAAAAGAAAGAGCTTGCTGGATATGTGGAAGTTTAGAGCACTTCAAAGCAAACTGTCCAAAGAGAGGACACTCCACATCTGGTCAGTCAAATCACTCAAAGGCAGAAGCCGTAGTTGCTACGTCAGCTTGGACAGAACTAGAGATGCTCGCAACAATGGACCAGAAATTAAGAAACGGTTGGATACTTGACTCTGGATGTTCATATCATGTTACTTACGAAAAAGATTTGATGTTTGACATTGAGGAAGTTGATGGTGGAAAGATATTTATGGGAAATGATACTTTCTGTGAGATAACAGCAATAGGGAAGATCAAGATACTAAATTATGATATAAGTGAAGTGATTTTGACTCAAGTCATATACTCACCTTCGGCTAAAAGGAATTTGATCTCCCTAGGTCAGCTTGAATCGTTGGGGTGTTGGTTCATGTCAAAAGATTTCAGAATGAAGGTCTTTAAAGGTGATAAGCAAGTGTTAGCTGGGGATTACAGAGATACTGTATACTATCTAGATGGAGAGTCGGTGTTTGATCAAGGAAATTTTGCACTCGAAATGCCAAACAAAGCAACTCTTTGGCATAGTAGAATCGGACACATCAGTAAAAAGAATTTAAAGATACTGATAAAGAACAGAGTTGTTTAAAGGCTTAGACGTTAAGTCTTTGGAGAGTTGTGAACCATGTATTCTGGGAAAATCTCATAGATAGTCTTTCGAAACAGGAAAGCATACTTCAAGTGAGAGACTTGAATATGTTCACTCAGATTTTTGGGGATCACCAAATGTAACCCCCAGTCTATCTAGATGCCAATATTACATATCTTTTGTGGATGACTACACAAGGAAGGTGTGGATTTATTTTCTAAAGACAAAAGATGAAGCATTTACAAAGTTCGTAGAATGGAAAGTCGTAGTGGAGAATCAAAGCAAGCAGAAGCTGAAAGCCTTAAGTACAGACAATGATCTACAATATTGCAATAAGTTTTTCAAAGACTATTGCAAGGAACATGGAATTCTAAGACATAAGACGTGTCCTTATACTCCTCAGCAGAATGGAGTAGCTGAGAGTCTTAACAGAACGGTTTCTAGAGAAAGTGAGACGTCTTCTATGTGAAACTGGTTTAGGAGAGTCTTTCTAGGCAGAAGCATCATCTACAGTGGTGTACATGCTGAATAGATCACCATCAAAACCTCTAAATTATGATGTTCCCGAGCAATTATGGACAGGTAGGAAACCAGAATATGATCACATGAGAAGGTTTGGATGTGTGGTATACTATTATGTGAACCAAGGGAAACTCAAGCCTAAAGCAAAGAAAGGAATATTTCTGGGTTATCCTCAAGGTGTGAAAGGGTACAGAATTTGGAGTGGTGAAGAAAAGAAGTGTATTATGAGCAGAGATGTCATCTTTAGAGAACACATAATGTACAAAGATTCCGATCGTGCTCAGCTTAAAGATGTTGAATTGAATGATTCAAGAAGGAAGATTAAGCATGTCTCTTTTCTACTACCTGATCCTAAAAACTCTACTGAAGAAGAAGAACATGTGGAAGTTGATGATGAAGGTGGAGAAAATGAGGAAGTAGATACTGGGATTGTTGAAGAAGAGATTGAGACAGATCAGTTACAACATTATCAGTTAGCACGAGATAGAGAAAGAAGGACTCAGATTAAAGCTCCCAGCAGATATGATGATTCAAGTGTCTCGGCATTTGCTTTGAATATGGCTCAGTTAATCAACTCAGAAGAACCCATAACTTATCAAGAAGCTATAAGCAGTTCTGACAAAACAAAATGGTCAAAAGCTGCAGATGAAGCAATGGTTTCTTTGAAGAAGAACATGACATGGGTTCTAATTGACAGACCTATAAGAGAAAGAGTCATAGGCTGTAAGTGGGTGTTTAAGTTGAAGCCAGGTATTCCAAGAGTTGAAGAACCTCGTTACAAAGCTAGACTAGTGGCTAATGGTTATTCATAGTTAGAAGGCATAGACTATCACGACGTGTTTTCACCAGTTGTGAAACACGCCACCATCAGGCTGATGATGTCTATGGTAGTTATGTTAGACATGGAACTAGAATAGTTAAACGTGAAAACAGCATTCCTACATGGTGTTTTGGATGAAATAATTCTAATGGAGCAGCCATAAGGTTTTACAGAAGGGGATAAGGTTTGTTTGCTAAAGAAGTCTATATATGGGTTGAAGCAATCTCCTAGGCAGTGGAATTTGAGGTTTGACAAGTTTATGAAATCACAAAGTTATAACAGAAGTAAACATGATCCTTGCGTTTATTTCAAGTGTGTTGAGAATGACAGTATGGTCTACTTGCTGTTATATGTGTACGACATGTTGGTGGCTGCAAGGAATATGAAAGAGATTTCTAGATTGAAGAAGCTACTAAGCACATAATTCAAAATGAAAGATTTAGGAGCTGCAAAAGGATCCTAGGTATCGATATCATCAGAGATAGACAGAGAGGAACTCTCAAATTGTCTCAACAAAGCTATCTAGAAAAAGTTCTAAAGACCTATGGCATGGAACAGTCAAAACCAGTACAGATACCTATGGGGACACATTTTAAACTATCTAGTACTAAAGCAGACATCAAAAGGGAAGCAGAAGAGAATATGAAATTGGTAGCTTATGCCAGTGCTGTCGGTAACTTGATGTACGCCATGGTTGGTACGCGTCCTAACTTAGCGTATGCCACTGGTCTTGTCAGCCGATTCATGAGTGCTCCTAGCAGAGAACATTGGCAAGGGGTCAAATGGATTCTAAGATATATCAGGAATACAGTAGATCTAAAGCTTGTCTATACAAAACCAGATGATTTCAAAGTAAGAGGATACAGTGATAGTGATTTCGCAGTAGATTTAGATAGAAGGAGATCTATTACCGGGTACGTGTTTCAGGCAGGGGAGAACACCGTGAGTTGGAGATCGTCTCTTCAACATACCGTGACTCTCTCAACTATTGAATTCGAATTCATCGCCCTGGTGGAAGCTGGAAAGGAGGCGTTGTGGTTGAAAGGGATCTCCTCATAATTAGGGTTTCCTCAGGAAGATGCTGAAATCTTCTGCGACTCCCAGAGTGCTCTCTGTTTGTCAAAGAACTACTCATATCACGAAAGAACAAAACATATTCATGTTAAATACAACTTCATAAGGGAACACGTTTCAGACAGAACGATTAAGGTAAAGAAGATAGATACTAAGGTAAATCCAGCAGATCTATTAACCAAATCGATCCCTATAATGAAGTTTGAGGAAGGGTTACATAACCTGAAGGTGCTTCGGCACTGATTCTCTATCTCGGTAAAGAGAGAGAGAGGCTTCGGCGTAGATGTCGGAGGAGAGAAGTCGTCGACAAGTTTGCATGTTGATGATGTTAATGGTTTCGGCGGTTGCATGTCGAAGGTGGAGTTGATCGGAGGTTATCAACTCGGAAAGAGGAAGAGTCGCGAACAGGAAAGGTTGCGAAGAGGAAGAGTCGTGGAGAGAAAGGAAGGGAGAGAAATAAGAGAGATATTGAATCGAGGTGGAGAATGTGAGGGTCGATTCAAGTCCCTCTTCATTCTTCTCATTCATGGACCGGATCATGATGGGCTTGATTATGGGCCGCGTTCTTTTGTCATGGCTTGTTCCGAATTCAGGTGGACCAGGTTCTGTTCTGGTGGGCTTCTTTCTCCTTCCTTTTGTCCCATGACGTTTCTGGGTCTGTTTCTTCCAGACCTGCTGCATCACAAAGAAGAAAGGATTAGTCAAAGAGTGATGTAAGTGGTATTATGCATAAGTAGAGTTTGTTGCATAAAAAAGTAGAGAGATGTGAGTAACACATTAGTAGTAAGAGAGTCAAAGATACAGAGAGAAGAATGTAGAGAGTTTACAAGAGGTTGTTCTTGAGTTCTTGGGGTAAAACTTTCTTTTGGTGAGGTTTTTGGGTTACTAAGGTTGTGTAGGTGAATCTCTTTAAGCTATAAGCCACCAAATATTGGCTTTTAATCCTTCGAGATGTATCAAATCCGATTTTAGGACTTAGGAACTCGTTACATCTTGTGTCTTGCTTGCTTCTCTTCCTATAAATCAACAACAAAAACAAGAAAAGTTAAGAACGAAACACAACATACAACATGTTTAATTTTGTTTGGACCATCGGTGAAGTAAGGTTAAGGATTGGTATATTTGTCTAATTAGTTCTAACCGTTAATGGTCCAAGAAGTTCTTAGAAAGATCTTAGATATTTTAGTTCAATTCTCCATAAAGCAACTAATATATCTATAATAACTAAAAAATAAATAAATACTGAATTATTATTATAGAGTTGAAAAAAAAAGAGAGAAGAAATTGAAATGTTATAAAAAGTAGAAACAAGACACAAAATAAAATAAAAAAGGTGAAGGCATATACAAATCATCTTCACGACAAAAGTTTTAGTAGGTTTCTGATGTGTAAAATGGTCTTAAAGACATTTTCTGATTATGACTTCCCCAAATAAAGTTTTATACATAGTTGACGGGAATTAATATTAAAAGTATTGGTTACTTTATTAGAAAAATAAAATGTATAAATAAATAAAGAGAAAATTTAAATGTCATTTAATATAGTGGCATGCACTAATTTTACTTAAGACATCGCATTTTCATAATTTGGAATCGAGTTCTCTTACCTATAATATATAGGAATTTGACTATTAGATCAGTAAGTTGTGGTCCAATATAATATGTCATTGACAAAAAAAAACTAAAAGGAAAATAAGAAAGAAAGAGGCACTAGATGAGACCGTCTTTGTCTTAGCATTTAAGCAAAACTTGTTTTTGAGTCCCATAACTTATGGAATCCTAAAGCTACACTCTAGTCTCTAATAGATTTTATGGTTCATTTCAGTTTTTTTAGTTATGTTTCTCAGTTTCATTTCAATTCCTTTGGACCATACACACGCATATATTTCATTCTACTTTTTTTTAATGATTTTATTATTTAATATTGCTGATATAAAATTTTATGATTTTAGCATTTTTTCATCTCTAACCACAATATCAAATTTTACACTAAAATTAAATTTCTTTCGAAAGAATTTCTTTGCTTTGATTTATTTTCAAAGGAAAAAGACATTTTTAAATATGGACATTTACAAATGGGCGTTTTTTTAAATTACCCAACTAAACTATTATTCTTTATTATTATATCATTAAATTAAAAAATATTTTAATAATTTTAATAAATAAATTACTTTTATAACTAGTTAATTATATATCATATAAAATTTCACTTAATAAATTATAAATAATGATAAATGAAATATATTTTTTTAATTTAAATAAAAATTACATTGACAAAATGAAAATCATTACATGAGGCAAAAACCATTAATAATGTTTTTGATATAATTGCCATTAAAATTTCGTAGTAATTATAATTAAAGTTTGAACTATATATTTATTACAACATTTGGTGTAGATATTAATTAAGTTATATTAGTAAATTAAAAAATTGTGACATTTAAAATATATTAATAATTGAGTGTTTCTAAAAATATTAATAAATGAAGAAAATAAGTTTTAGTGTAGTGAACACCAAATTAGTGTGACATGCTAGCAAAAATACCAAATTTAGTGTTTTGGTATTATTATTTGTGTCTCATTGGAAAATATTTTGCACCAAATTTAGGTTTGTGGTGTCTTTATGTTCTATTATAATGATTGTTTTTTGAAAAATCGAGAAAATAAACAAGAAAATCTTTTTATCTGCTGCAACTCATATGCATGTGATCCTTTAAGTTACCGACTTCGAGTTTAAGTAGAACTAAAGCGTTCAACAGAAATTTGTCAATCATATTTGTACTTGTGATATCTATGTATATGCAACTCGTCTGTATAAAAACTAAATAAAAAGATTGAAACTAGCCAAAAAGATTTTATGTTGAAAATCATAAAGTGAATTCCGGTCAAAGAGTTGCTCAAAGTATGTCTCCACGATATTATTTCAACTCATCACATCTAATCTAACAAGTGGCTTCAAAGCTCAAGTAGCTACTCGACGAATATATATGTTCTATGCAAACAAATAACTAAATACCAAACAAAAAAGTCGCAAAAGCTTTTTATCACTTTTTTAATTCATTATTTTTATCGTATTACCATCAATTTATATATATAACAACGTTACTTCAGTTGAAATCAACAAGAAATCCAAAAGGAGATCAATTTAATAAATAAAAAATTAAAAGAGGAGCCAATAATTCAAAGAACTTGTCTATAAATAAAGAGATTCAAACACATAGAATTAAGCACACACAGACTATCTTCATCTTCTTCTTCCTCACTCATTATCCCTTTAATTTGTTTACAGTTTATTTCTCTTTTTTCTGCAAAACAATGGGAATTGTGTTTGATAGTAGCAAAACAATTTGGGGAAACATGAACCATGGACAATCACGTTACGCTCTTAACGGAAAAATCATGCTTGCTTCCGTAATTATCCTCTTCGTCGCTGTAATTTTAATCCTCTGTTTTCACAGTTACGCTAGATGGTTATTCCGTCGTCAAAATCGCCGTATTCGCCGCCGTATTAGTGCTCATCTCCGATCACTTGCCGCCGCTCGAGACCCTACTCAATCATCATCATCTCTATCTCCTCTTGATCCGACGGTTCTCGAGAAGATTCCGATTTTTGTTTATTCTGTTAAAACTCATGAATCTCCATTAGAGGAGTGCTCTGTTTGTTTATCTGAGTTCGAAGAAGAAGACGAGGGACGTGTCCTTCCCAAATGTGGACACGTGTTCCATGTCGATTGTATTGACACGTGGTTTCGATCTAGATCTACTTGTCCATTATGTAGAGCTCCGGTTCAACCAGGTCAACCGGTTAACGAAACCGAATCGGTTTGTACTGTATTTCCATCGGTTAAGCCAATTGAAGATACTGAAGCCGGAAGTTCTTCTTCATCAGACGAATCCGAGTACTCTACCGCGTCTTCCTCCAATGCTTCGCCGGTGAGATTTCCGGCAGAAGCTTGTGAGAGAGTACCGATTGATTTAGTCGGTATAATCGTTGAGATTCCCAGAGAATCTGACGATTCTAATAATTCTGGTTTACCCGGAAACAACGGGTCGAATAACCGGGCTTCATCAAAAAGGTTTTGGAGTCTTTAATGAAGAATCCGACCCGGTAATCTGGGGAAGCGGGCAGAATCGAATTAGTGGCACGGAAATCGACACGTGGCATTTTTAACAATCCACGTGGCGAATTCTGGGACGTCTGTTTTCCAGAGAAACGGCGTTTGAGATAAATGAACGGAAGTAACCTATAAAAAGGTAACGGAACCGATTGTGAAATGTTATTTATTTCAATAAAACGGTGTCGTTCAGGAAGAGAAAAGCAATTTTCTTTGTTCTTTTTTCTTATCTTCCAATGGTTGATTTATTAAATGTAATTAAAAATAATAAACGAAGCCATTTGATCGAAATTTATCTTGTTTCTGTAACTAAAATTGAAAATGTCAATTCATTATTAATTCAGCCTCGAATGATGTTAAACGGTTTTTAAACGGTTTTATTAGAAAACATATTGTCCGTAACAGACATAGGTGTTTTAAAAATAAGAGATTTCTAGTTCAAGTTTTTGGTTATCAAATCTTTAAAATAGAGTATTTCTGGCTCATGAGACATGTGAGTGTGGACCGTTGGAAGCCAATGAGGAAAGAGACTCCTTGTACTTTCCTAACTATTTGTAGATATTTCTAGTTTTAGGACTTACACCACTATTTAGATTGTCTAATTTACTATACATAGAAGTCTTTACTTGTTCAAATATATACGATGTAAAGCTTAAGTTTAATCAAGTAAGAGAATGACTTCTTCTTCCCTAATCTCTTTTACATTTTCGAAAATCTCTAAAATCTCTCAAGAATATCTTTTGCTCATTTCACAAATCTCTTAAGTCTTCGTTAAATCTCTTCAATCTTTTGTTTAAAATCTCACATGGTATCAGAGCAATGTTCATCTTAGGCAAGTTTTTATTCTCAAAAAGGGTGCTCTTTCGGATTATAATGGATATTTTGAAGTTTTTGGGAGCCAACGTGATCCTCAAAGGAGTTAACTACCTCTTGTGGTCAAGAACTCTGACAAGTATATTGAAAAGCCGAGAGCTTTGGGCTCACATTGAAGAAAGAGTTCCAAAGAAGCCGGTTCCGGTTAGTTTGAAGGCAAAGGAAAAGGAGAGTGAGGTGAGTGTTGAAATCACGGCTGGAGAAGATGAAGCAAAGTGGTACCAAGATGATCAAGTTGCTTTAGTCATCATCCAAAACTCACTTGACCCATCCATTCATGAAACCTATATGCTAAGGAATTATGGGAGTCTCTAAAATGTGTTTATGGGATTCTCTCCAACCTTAGCCAAGTCTATGAAGTCAAGAATTCTCTTAACAACCTCAAGCAAGAAGTTATGGAGTTCACTCAATGGTTTGGGAAGTATAGATCATATTGGGCCGAACTTGGAATGCTTAGGCCATTTACGGTGGATCCAACAATTCTCCATGAAAAGCTTTAGCAAGATAAGGTATTTCGCATGATGATGAACTTGAATCCAGCTTATGGAGACTTGATTTGTCATCTCTTGAGGCAAGAAAAGCTTCATACTTTGGATGAAGCTTGCGGTTTAGTGCAAAAAAAACAAGGATCGAGAAATCTTCTCGGTGGAAAGGGGGAGCTTGTAATGGTAAACAAAGCTTCATACCAACATGAGGAAAGGAAGAACTTGGTTTGTGACCACTACAAGCGTAAAGGACATACCAAGGATCGATGTTGGACACTCCATCCACACTTGAAACAAAACCGAGGAGAAAGGGCTAAAGCAAATGTAGCAAATGAAGGCATGATTCAAGGCAGCTCGGATTCACTCTCTCAAGGCACGAATGGCACAGTTATGGTAGCTAATAAAGGGGGTTATATGAGGAGAGTTGACCTTGAAGAGCTCATCAAATCAATCAATGCTTTAAAGGAGTCTGTCAACTCTTTTCATGCTTCAAAAATTACTAAACCATTGGTAGTAGATTCCGGAGCATCTCACCACATGATAAGTAATAGAAAATTATTAGAAAATGTTAGACCTGCCCTAGGGATTGTAGTAATAGCCAATGGTAAACATGTTCCTATTGATGGTGTAGGGATTTTACGATTGTTTGATAAAAAATTGAAAGCCTTTTATATGCCTTCATTTAAATCGAACTTGTTAAGTGTGTATAAGGCAGTGAATGACTTAAAATTCAAAGCTTTCGATCCTAACAAGGTTTATTTTCAGGATATATAAATTGGTCGGACTCTTGGAGAAGAAATAACAAAATATGGATTATATTTGTTGGATGACATCAAGAAAAATCCTAGTTTATCTTTTAATGCAACTTTACCTAGTTCTTCTAATGCTTTTAATTCTAGTTGTAGATTTGAACATGATGAGATGTGACATGCTCGTATAGGACATCCACATTCTCGTGCTTTGAATTTATTATTATCGAATGTTTTATTTAAAAATGACTCTTGTGAAGCTTGCATTCTTGGTATTGTAAATCTATTTTTTCTAAATCCATTACTGTTTATGAAAATTGATTTGATCTTGTTCATTCGGATGTGTGGTCATCACCATATGAATCTAGAGAAGGACATAAATATTTTGTAACATTTATTGACAAAAAATAAAAATTTACTTGGATAACTTTGTTACCAACTAAAGATCGAGTTCTAGAGGCATTTACTAACTTCCAAACTTATATATTTAATCAGTATGGTGCCAAGGTCAAAATCCTAAGATTGGATAATGGTGGAGAATACATGAGCAATGCATTTCAACATTTCCTTACGAAAAATGGAGTAACTCACCAAACGACTTGTCCATATACTCCACAACAAAATGGTATGGCTGAGCGCAAGAACTGACACCTTATGGAGGTGGCTAGGTCAATGATGTTTCATACAAATGTCCCTAAACGTTTTTTGGGGGAGATGCGGTTGTACCCTCATGCTATCTAATTAACCGAATTCCAACTCGAGTCCTCCATGATGTATCTTCATTTGAGGTATTGAACAAAACTAATCCCATTATTAACCACTTATGAGTTAAGAGAATGTTCATTTGATACTCCATCACTCAAAAAGGATACAAGTGCTGCATACCGGATACACACAGAGTTACAGTGTCTAAGGATGTTAAGTTTATGGAGGAAAAAAGGGTATTATAAAGACATTACCCGAAACAATTCTGATCGGACAGTGGGTCTCCGTTTGGTTTTATATAAGCTTGAGATATTAGAAAGCTCTCAAGGTGCAAGTGGAAGCACAAACTCCAAGGAAGGTGGCCAAGATGCTCAAGCCGCAACCAATCCAACTTCTCAAGCTGCGGACAACTCCCTCATATCGCAGCCAGTACGCTCGGGTCGCGACCTGAACGAGAGTGCAGCCGGCCTGGAAGAGGCCAAGGGTGGTTTGGACGTAACAGAGGCCAGTCTAGATGAAGTTGCAGCCGGTCTGGACGAGGCCAAGCTGGATGAGTTCGTGTCCGGCCTAGACCGTGGCCGACTCGGGTGTGGCTGCGTGCAACCTGGACAAGACCGCAGCCTACCCTGGCATAGCCGCGTCCGATCCTTCCCAGACCGCGGCCGGACCGACCACTCCCACACACCACTTGGCCGAACCCGCCTCCGACCTCACTACAGCCGTCCCTCCTTCTCTCTGCCGCTCCACCCGAACACGCAAAGCCTCCCGGTGGGTCAATCCTCATGTGTAGTTCAATAATGTGGCGGTTGCTCACCATAATCATGCCTCATGCCCTTTAGTTCACATTTCACACGAACATCACGCCTTTCTTACACACATTGAGCATCATGTTGTACCTAAGACATATGATGAAACCAAACAACATAAGGTATGGTGTGATTCTATTAGTGATGAACATGGTGCTATGTACGGAATCATACTTGGGAGGAATCCAAATTTCTTCTTGGAAAGAAAGACACCACTTCTCGTTGGATCTTCACTATTAAGTATAATAGAGATGGGACGATTAAGCGACACATGTCAAGACTCGTGGCTCGCGGATTTACACAAACCTTTGGAGAAGATTACACTGACACATTTGCTCTGGTTGCCAAACTCCATACGGTGCGTGTTGTGTTATCTTTAGCAACTAACCTGGATTGGGATTTGCGGTAAATGGATGTCAAGAATGCATTCTTCCAAGGTGAAATTGAAGATGAGGTTTATATGCATCCTCCCCCAGGTTTAGAACACATTGTCCAACCCGGTAATGTGTTACGCTTAAGAAAGGCCATCTATGGTCTCAAGCAATCACCGAGGGCTTGGTATCACAAGTTGAAACATACCTTGTGTGATCATGGCTTCAAGGAATCTGAAGCCGACCACACTCTCTTCACTCAACATGGTAATGACGATATCGTTGTGATTCTTGTGTATGTTGATGATATTATCATCACGGGAAACAACTCTACTGGGATTCAAGGTATTCAATCCCATCTTAACTCCGTTTTTGACATTAAAGACTTAGGAAAAATAAAGTATTTTCTTGGTATTGAGGTATGTCGATCTCCGGAAGGACTATTTCTTTCTCAAAAGAAGTATACACTTGATCTTTTTCATGAGTGTGATGTAGGTACAAGAAAGGCTTCCACACCTCTTGAAGATGCCTACAAAGTCATGTGCAAGGGGGAGAGATGAAGATATATTATTTGACGATGTAACAAATATCGGAATATGGTTGAGAAGCTTATCTATCTTACCATCACAAAGCCAGACCTAAACTTTGCGGTCAACCAAATAAGTCAACATATTCAAGCACCGAGGAATGCCATTGGAATATGGTGGATAGGATTCTTCGATATCTCAAAGGAACACCCGATCATGGCATTTGGATGGGAAGGAACAAAGACACAACACATGTTGGTTATTGTGATGCGGATTGGGTCGGAGATAGACAAGATCAAAAATCTACAACCGGGTATTGCACGTTTCTTGGAGGCAACTTAGTAACTTGGAAGAGCAAGAAACAAAAGGTGGTGTCATTCTCAAGTGCGGAAGCCGAATATAGAGCTATGAGAAAACTCATGGATGAACATATATTGTTAAAGGCTTTGCTTAAGGATTTGGGAGATGAGTCACAATATCCTATCATAATGCATTGTGATAACCAAGCCGTCATTCACATTGCATCAAATTCGGTATTTCATGAGAGGACTAAACACATCGAAGTGAATTGTCACAAGGTTAGGGAAAAGATTGAACAAGGTGTGATCTTGCTTTGCTACACAAGAAGTTCAGATCAACTAGCCGACATATTCACTAAGGCCGAAAGTACAAAGGTGTGTGAGTTTATATGCTCAAAACTCGGATTGGTTGCAATAACCAAACCGTGACTATAAGTTATACTCTTTTCCCTTGATTGGTTTTGTCTCACTTGATTTTCCAATAAGGTTTTTAATGAGGTGGGGAGTCACAACTTTCAAGGTTACTCCTAATGATTCACATTATGGAATTAAGCTTGAGGGGGAGTACTAAACCTAAGATTTGAGAAAGAAACAATTAACTCAAATAAGAATGGTTTAAGGAATGAATCAACTTGGAGCTTTTTTTTCAATGTGACCATTGGAGTTTCCACTCCTTGAAGGAAGCAAAGTCACATGTCTCTTTTGAGACATGTGAGGGTGGACTATTGGAAGCCAATGAGAAAAGAGTCTTCTTGTATTTTTCTAAAGCTTAATTACCATTTATAGATATTTCTAGTTTTAGCACTTACACAATTATTTAGATTATCTAATTTACTATACATAAAAGTCTTTGCTTGTTCAATATATAAAATGTAAATCTTAAGTTTAATCAAGTAAGAAAAAGAACTCTTCTTCTCTAATCTCTCTTACATTTTCGAAAATCTCCAAAATCCCTCAAGCACATCTTTTACTCATTTTACAAATCTCTTAAATCTTCGTTAAATCTTCGTTAAATCACTTTAATTATAGCGACGAAAATAAATTCACGTATTTTTGGAAAATAGCCATTTTGTAAACCTTAATTGATATTAAACGAACCAGAATTGTGGTATTAGGTAGGATACTAGGAGTTGTGAGGAAATGGCCGTAGAGAAAGTGACATGGACTCAAAGACTCGAAGAGGGACCATCGGACCGACTCGCGTGCAGTGTGCATGGCTAAAGAAAGTGGAATCTGATTCATTCCATTCACTTTTTCTTTTTTTAATTAACTATAAACTAACTTTTAATTTTAAAAACATTAAAAAGGCTATTTCTCTCGCACATGCCTCCAATTTGTAAATTGATTCGTGGGCACAAATTACGAGAAAATTCATTATATATACAGTGTATTGATATAACATGTCATGTCGACCACCAAAAATATAAAATTAATAGAAAATAATTTGACTCTCAAGCTTCTCCATAAACATACATTATATTTAAAGCGTAGCCACAAATATATTAATAATCAAATTCAGAACAAACAAACAAAATAAGATTTTAATTCAAGGTAAAAAAGAAATCATACAAAATAATCAATGATTATAATAATGAGATTAGTATTTGGGAGGGGTAGGAGCAGCGTTAGGACCAGTGAAGTAAAAAGGTCCAACGCTAAAGAGCTTCAAGTTCTTGTCGGCGTAGAAACGGAAGGAGTACAAAGACAAAGGAACTCCAGTGAGACCTTTGTTAACATTTGTCGGGTTTTTGCAAGTTTCGATTGGAGATGTGTAAAGTTGGACTCTGCAATAAGCAAGATCCTTGATATTGGTCAAAGTCACGTGGAAGTATCCTTTAGAGTCTGTTGGATTGCTGTACATCACAACCTCGCTCTTGCTGTAAGAACCTGGTGCGGAGCACACAATCTTTGCCTTTGCTCCTACATGGATCAAAAGATTTGTAATTATATACTTTTGTTGTCATAATTAACAGATCGGGTTACTAGGTTTAAATTTAATCAAACCTTCCATACATTAATAATGAGTGAGATTATGTTGGTATCAGACCCATTAAAACTGAATGAGTCCGAGTGAACAAAATAAGTAAAAACAAGGCTTGGAAAACGAACTCGAATGAGACTAACAAGTCAAAGCGGGAATGTGGGGAAAAGTTGAGCAGCGAGATCATGGGAAAAAACATTGAGAAAAAAAATTCAGTTTAGAGGATTAAAGAGCCAAACTATAAAAGAAAGGACAAAGGAGAACACACGAAAATTAGTAGAAAAAAACATAGGGTAGGTCTAAGAATACATAGGGTAGGTCCAGCAATTTATATTGAGAAATGGAAGGAGTAATATATAGAAGTTTTAGGGTCTAAGAATACCTTGAATAGGGTAGGTCTTGTAACCATTTTTGCAAAGGATGATACCATCAACGGCCTTAAGTATTTCTGGAACATATGGCTTGGTGGGTAGTGTGTAGGTTGGTTTTGGTACATATGGAGGTGGAGGAGAATAGCTTGACGTTTTGTAAACCGGAGGTGGAACCATTGGTTCGTGAACCGGTGCTTTGTAAACCGGAGGAGGAGATGGAGTGTAGTAAGCGGTGGTTATGGTAACCAAAGATAGGACGAGGCAAATAGCTAAGGAGTTGCGTGTGAAAGCCATTTTTAGAGCTAAGTTTTTTTCTTCTTTCTTGCTCTTTAGATGGTTCTTTGAATTTGAATTGAACAAGTTTATAGAATGGGAATTTATAAGAAAATATTCGAGTATCGAATTTGGATAATTGGTAATCATGTTAGGGACTCTAATAGTGTGATGCACGATCAAAAACATGTTAGCCATGAGCAAACATGCACACGCGGTGCCGACCAAATTGAAAGAGACGTTACTTGGGCCTTGAAGTTGTGTTAAGGCCCGGCCCATTAACAGATAAACAACAAATAGGCCCAATAAACCTAAAACCCTAAAAATGAAATGACGAATCTATAAATTCGTTGTTGTCTCTGTTCTGAAGCTCATGTCGCAGAGGCAACTGTGTGATCGGAGATTTGTTCTGAAATGAAGTTTAGATTTTCGATTTTCTTCTTATTTTGTCTTCGTAGATACGGATTATGGCTCGTAATTTTCTTAATTGTTTTTTTAAATGAGAGATTGAAAGGCCTTTCTTAATCCCAGCTAAGTTGATTTTGTACTTAACCTGATTCATGTAAGGCCAAAATCAAAGTTGCAAGTTTCGCTGATAATACCTTCTTCTTTATTTCCCGGAAGGTGTTTTATTAGTAACTCTGCTTACATTTTATTCCTCTAATCTATCTCAATTTTTATTTATGAAATTGTTTTGCACACCTCATTTCGTAAATTAATTTCGTAAACTTTTTCCCCACATTTGATTTCTTTTAGAAAAGTATTCGTCCAACAATATTTATGGAAAAATGATGTAAACCAGCGCCTACGAGTACAAATTGTGTTTGCGTCTATGCTTATATGGTTCTAAATTATAATTCACTTTATTGGTTCTATTTATTATTTTTGTATTTTCCACCATTGTTCAATCTTTTTAATTAAATTATATTATATGACAAACTTTTACACTCGATTCTATATTTCACCGATGCTTTGACTCACTACACATATGTACTGAATATATATTTTAGTGGTAATAATATTATATTTGGCCTTCGGTCGTTATAATATTTTGCTGTTATTCGAGTTTGTGAATTCATAATGTTATTTTATAACCATCATTTTACTAGCAAACAAATTATAATGATGGTTAGATTATAGATACATATATCTCATACTGATTATAGGTTTAGATAGAATAATCTATAAATACAGTTGTCGTTGTTGTTAGAATTAGAGATTGAAGACAAGAGAAACTTTGACGTTGAGTAATATAGTCGAAACCGAGATGCTTCTGAACTTTAACAATTAGTCCTCTGATCTCGATACAAGATTAATCTGAAGGAAAATTGAGAAAGAGTTCTACTCTGTTCCCTGAGATCCGTGTATCTAAAACTCTCAAGGTGAATGTTCCGGAGAATGCAATCGGTGAGCTGAAATCGAAGACTTCGAGAAGCAAGATCGTTATGTTCTTCTTTATCTCTTCGCTGATTTCATCTATACTTTTATCAGCGTATCTCCTTGTGTATTTCTACGCAAGAAATATGTATAACGACAACCTACTTCTTCTTTAATTGAACCAGGATTACGTTGTTGGTTTATTCTTAATCGAATCATAGTGTTTCGGTTAATACCGGTTTTACTCTAATTCTTTTATGAACAATATTCCACCAATACCCCACATATTGTTCTTAAAAAAATTTTAGAAGTGTTGATGTTTTTTGAACTTGAATCAACAAATTCATGAGTATTCGCTCATCATATTTTTGTTCCTTTATGTTTATTTGTCAGAGAAGTTCAAGGGTGTTACATTATTGTTTCATCATTAACAAACTTTGATAGTAATGAGTTACAATGTACACTTAACCAAATTAATAACAATGTTCAAACTCACACATCAAATTTTTCCTTGCAAAGTTATTTCAAGCCTTTCATGTGTTTGACCTTTGGAACATGTTTTGTTTCAGTTCAATGAGACACACGGTAAGGTTTAAGAAATACTTCAACTCATGCTCTCTTAAGCCCATTTCTCTTGTTGTGTCAAGGACCAAGCGTCCACACAGTCCTTTAGTAAATGGGTCTGCAATGTTTTTTGCAGACCAGACATATTCCAATGATTGAATACCAACTTCGAGTAAACCTCTTATCATCTTATGTCTCAGTCTTATATGTCTTTTCTTTCCATTGTACAGCTTATTCATAGCAACAGCTAAAGCTGACGTCGCATCTCAAGGAAACAGAAGAGCATCCTTTCCCGTGGATAGGAAGGTCTACTAGCACGTTCCTCAGCCACTCTGCTTCTTGACCAGCTAACTTCATTTCGATCAACTTAGACTCCATTGTTGAGCGTGCTATACAAGTCTGTTTTGTTTACTTCCAGGATATAGCACCTCCTGACAGAGTGAAAACAAAACCACTAATAGAGTTTATTTCATCTTTGTCAGTGACCCAGTTAGCGTCGTAGTATCCTTCAATAACATAAGAAGATTCTTCGTATGTTAGACACCAGTTTATTGTCCCTCTAAGATACTTGAGTAACATGTGCATTGTCTTCCAGTGGTCACTACTTGGACAGTGAGTGTACCGGCTTAGTATACTCACAGCATAAGCGATGTTTAGTCTTGTACAATTCATTAAGTACATTACACTCCCTAGTATCTTGGATACTCACCCTGTTGTACATTTTCACCTCTATTCTTACACAAATGGAGGGAAGAATCATATGGTGTTCTAGCTGGTGATTCATTCCAGAAATTGAACTTTCTTGGAATCTTCTCTATGTGATGAGTTTGACTTAAAGCAAATCCATTGCTTGTTTTAAGTACTTTGATGCCCAAAATTATATCTACTTCCTTCATGTCTTTCATAGAGAATTTAGAATTGAGCATAGACTTAGTTTCATTTACCAAATTCAGAGACGTTCCTAGAATCCACATATCATCTACATATAAGGAGATGATCACATATTCACTAGTTGTTCCATTTTCTACCAATGTAACACTAAATTTTTCAAACCTCTTCTTTGGACCTTGTTTAAGGCCATAGAGAGATTTTTCAGTTTACATACCTTGTTATCATGTCCCTCTACTATGAAGGCTTCAAGTTGGTTCATGTATATCTCCTCGTTTAGATCAACCATTTAGGAACACTGTTTTTACATCCATTTGATGTATGATCAGCTTGTGTGAAGAAGCTACTACAATTAGCAATCTGATATAAGCTATGTTTGATACAGGTGAATAAGTATCAAAGTAGTTTACTCCATGTTTCTGGCTGAAACCTTGTACTACTAGTCTTGCCTTGTATTTATCTATAGTTCCATCTGACTTCAGCTTCTTCTTTAAAATCCGCTTGCACTTTAATGCTCTACATCCAGTTGGTAAGTCTACCAGTTCCCAGGTGTGATTTGAGATTATGGATTCATATTCGCTGTTTATGGCTTATTTCCAAAACCTAACATATATGGTCTTCATTGCTGCAGAGTAAGTCTCAGGATCTTATCTATTAAGAATGTGAACACGAAATCTTCACTTAGTTCTTCATTTTCCACAAGGTAACTAGTGATGAAGTCTTGTCCGAAATCTTTTCGAGTTCTGATCTTCTTGCTCTCCCTTGGATCTATTGTCACAGACTCATGGATTCTTTTGTTAGGAGTGCTCACTATACTCATAAGACTAGATGGTTTCTTGAAGGGAAAAGTGTCTTCGAAGAAAATAACGTCTCTTGACTCCAGAACAGATCTTAGAGACATAGATTATGTGTTGAACGTTAAACACATGTAGGCAGCAATATTCGGAGCATAGCCTATCAATACTGAGTCCACGGTTTTAGCACCTATGTTGTTCCTCTTGAATTCTGGTAAACCGACCTTGGCTAGGCAACCCCAAACTCTCAAGAAGCTGAGATTGGGAGGGTAACATTTCCATAATTCATATGGAGTTACTTCTGATCCTTTGTGAGGTACTCTATTTAATATATAACAAGTAGAGAGCACTGCTCCCCCCCCCCCCCCCCCCCCCCCCGCCCACAATTTATCACATAAGCTCGAGCTTAAGAGCATGGAGTTCATCATATTCTTCAGTATTATGTTCTTTCTTTCTACAATGTTGTTCTGCTGCGGGGTATAGGGTGTTGAGTACTCGTAAATGATTCCTTCACCCAAGCAGAAGAAGTTGAACTTGTATGATGTGTATTCTCCTCCACAATTAGATCAAATTCTCTTTATTCTCTTGTCCAATTGTTTTTCCACTTTTGTCTTATGCTAAACAAATGTATTAAATGCTTCATCCTTTGTATTCAGTAAAAAGACCTGAGAAAACTTGGAGAAAATATCAATAAAAGTGATGCAGTATTTATTTCCTCTTCTACTAGAAGTGTTCTTGAAATCAACTATATCAGTGTGAATCAGTTCTAGAAGACTTGTGCATTGAACAACAGGATTTTTAAACGGTTTTATAGAGTGTTTTGCTTCAACACACACTTCACATTTTCGAGTGGACAGATCAGATTTTATAGATATGAGGCCTAAACGTTTTAATTGATTCATTGAGTTAGCAATTAGATGACCTAATCTACCACGCCTTTTATCAAAACTACAGCAGAGGTAAGTGAAATCTCCAGCTTTATTCATGTTCACAGTTTCCAGTACAAACAGATTACTAATGCAAAATGTCTTTCCAACATATTTACTATTTTTGGTCAAGACCATTTTTTTAGCATCTATTGTAACCATTGATAGAGCACTAGAGATGAGATTTCTACGCATGTTTCGTACCAGTAAGAATTTAGTCAGCGTGATAACTTTATCATATGACAAAGTTAACTCAACCTCACCGATTCCTGAAACCTTTAGAGTACTTGCATCTCCCAGGAAGACATTTTCACAGCCTACACTGACTAAGTTCTTGAAGAGGGCTTCCTGATCGCAGATGTGTCTTGTGGCTCCTTAGTCAATAATCAAATCCACCTTGTTTGTTGTCGAGTTGACTTCAGTGATAAAAGCTACCAGAGTTTCTGTCAAGTGAGCTTTTGCAACATCTTTTTGCTCAGATGGTTTCTTACAATCTTGTTTCTTATGCCCCAGTTGATTACAGTTCCATTACTTTATCTTCTTCTATAACTTAACAGAGTGATTATGACTGAACTTCTTTTGTTTCTTGGTGTTCTTCCTCTTGTTCTTTCCTTTATTGAGTGATCTCTCAACAAGGTTTGTGTCATAATTCCCATAACTAGATGTTGTAGAAATACCTTGAAACTTTTGATTTGCTTCTTCAATCATTATATCCAAGATTAACTCATCCAAGTTCATCTTTCTCTTCTCGTGCTTGAGTTTAGATCAGTAATCATTCCAGGAAGAGGGCAATTTATCTACCAGTACATGAGCAGCTAGATAGTTGCCAATTATCAAACCTTCGGCTTGAATCTTTGAGACAATAGCCTCATAATCCAGAAGTTGTCCGAGCATAGGAAGATCGTCACTCATCTGAAATGTTGTCCATTTCGAAGTCACGTATTGTTTATTTCCTTCGCCTTCTCCACCATATTTCTTCTTCAAGCTTTCCCCAATCTCTTTTGCAGACTCCATACTTACATAGATATCGAAGAGTCTCTCCGAGAGGTGACGAATCAAGTGGCCTCTACAGGTCTAGTTGTGCTCTTTGAAAGTCCCTTCTTTCTTCCCTTTCTTTATTTAAGCAACACTCGAATCCTTCTGCGACTGAGAATCACTCAAATCTTCCTTGGATTTTTCCTCGCCTGAGTTCTTCGATGAATCTGAATCTCCATGATCTTTTGAATCTTTAATGCCCGATGATACACAATATTCAAATAGAACATAATCTATGCCGATTTCTTGGAAGAAGAATAGTAATTCTTCAGACCACCTCTGATAGTTCGCTCTGGTGAGAGGTTGTAATCTCGATAAATCGGGAGTAAACTCATTCCTCGCCATTGATTCTTCTTTGACATTGATACTAATTGTTAAAGATTGTTAGAACCAAAGATTAAAGACAAGAGAAACCTTTGACATTGAATAGCAGAGTCGAAGCCGAAATGCTTCTGAACTTTAACAATTCGTCATCCGATCTCGATACAAGATTAATCCGAAGGAAAATTGAGAAAGAGTTCTACTATGTTCCTTGAAATCCGTGTATCTGAAACTCTCAAGGTGAATGCTCCAGAGAATGCAATCGGTGAGCTGAAATCAAAGACTTCGAGAAGCAAGATCGTTATGTTCTTCTCTATCTCTTCTCTGATTTCTTCTATACTTTTATCAGTGTATTTCCTTGTGTATTTATACGCAAGAATTACGTATACCAACAGTGTACTTCTTCTTTAGTTATGTTGTTGGTTTATTCTTAATTGAATCATAGTGTTTCAGGTTTTATTCTAATTCTTTTATGAACAATATTCCAACACTTGTGGCGTTGGTGCGAGAGAACCTCCGAACCTGCATTATCTTATAATCACTTTATAATGAGTTTTGTACTTCTTTCTCTAAACTGTTTTCTTTTTTTTTTTTCCAAATGGAATCAAATAAATAATGAGCAAAGATTTCAAACCTTTAGTGAAATATAATAACAAATCCATCGAAATTCATACTCAAATCAAATCCACAACTCTAAATAAGTGGTAATTTTTAAAAATAATAGAATCAATATAACACATTATTTTGAATAAGGATTTGTAAATCAAACAATCATGTAAAATATTAAGTAGACATTTGACCTCAAAATATTTCTCTAAATTTAAGGTTTTTGATTATGGGTTAAAAAAATTGATTACTTTTAAGCTTTTTACATGATTATTTGACATTAAAAATCACCTTCCAGTAAACGTACTAACAGAATTTCAAACTTCAATATCATCAAGTAACCGATGTTTAAACAAAAAAAATTTAACTCAAAATTGTGAACCAATCTGATCAACAAAAATACAGTTTGGTCCTCTTTTGGGCAAACACCAACCAGTAGATAATAAATTTTCAATCAAGTATTCATTAAGTCACTAAAAAGTCAACCTTTAAATTTGGAATTTTAGAGAAAAAAATGCAATCCAAATAATATAGATAAATACAACAATTCAAATTCATCCAATGAAACAACTGTAAAACATTACACACGCGCTTTGACAAAAAAATAAAATAAATAATAATATTTAATTGTTTTTGACATAAATAATAATGTAAATAACCGCTTTTATAGAAGCCTATGAAAAAACAATAAATACGAGTATATTTACTTTCTTAATACTTAGCATCTTCACAAAACTCTTTCTCTTTATCCTTGCGTTGTACTCATAAAGATTAGCTTTTCTCTTTTTCGTTTACCTCATAATTATGTCAACATCATCAAACATCTTCGATGAGAGTCCTCACAACGAAGAAGACGAAGCTCTTGATGATGAAGAATTCTCGACGAACAATATTCGAGTTCTTTTGGTCGACGCAGATTGCAATTTTTTAACTCTCATGACAAATTTCTCTTATCAAGGTAGTTAGTTTGAGTTTATACTTAGGGTTTCTTCAAATTAGGGCTTAATTTCTTCTCAAATTCGATAGTCAAAATCCAATTACTTAGTGAAACAAACATGTAGAAGTAGTCATATTTAACCTCAAACACTTCTCTAAAAATTTAGGGTTTCTTTAATTCGCATGCTGAATCTCGTAATTAGGTTTATTTTCTCGAATATGATAGTCAAAATCCAACTGTTTGATATTAAAGCATGTAGAAGTAGACATTGGACCTCAAACACTTCTCTAAATTTTAGGCGGGTTGAATTTTTATTTTTTTTTCCGGTCAATTTAGGGTTTTCTTTTATAAGTTTAAATATTTTGATTATTTTTAGGGTTTTTACATGATTGTTTGACATTAAATTTGATGTTTCAGTAACTACATGTTTAAACGGAGAAGAAGCAATCGGTTTCTTAAGGAAGAGCAAGCATGAAATCGATCTTGTAATTTGGGATTTTCATATGCCTCAGATTAATGTACCCGATGCTCTCAATATCATCACCAAAGAGCTAAATTTGCCCGTCGTTAGTAAGTATTTATAAAATTTATTTAATCTTTCTTGATATTTAACTTAATTAATAAGAAAATTTATACTCTTTTATATGATTCAATTCGTGTGAAGTTATTTCTAATGATAACAAGAAGGAGACGGTGATGAAATCAATGACATGTGGAGCATGTGACTTTCTTCTGAAGCCATTGAGCCAAGAGGTTGTTTCAGTTCTATGGAGACATGTTTATCGTAAGAGGATGATTTTAAATTCCGGTTTGGTTAAACCGAATGGGGTTGAACCGGAAATTGAGGAATCAGATCATGACGGTCAAGGTTATGAAGAAGGTCCTAAACGGAAGAAACCGAGGCTAAGTTGGACTCCTGAACTTCATCGTGACTTTGAAGTTGCTTACAAAGTTCAACACAGAAAATCAAGTAATCAATTATCAATCAAACTTATAATTTTTTACTTAATCGATTATATATATATATGATATTGTTTCAAATTTTAATATTGCAGAGGCTATTCCGATGGAGATTCTTAAATATATGAAAGAAGAATTGCATGTACCACAGAGACTTACTAGAAGTAATGTAGCTAGTCATCTTCAGGTAATTAAAAAAAGTATTATATTTTCATTTTATTTTAGTTTTTTGTATATATAAATAAAGTTACGAAAAAATCGTTATTGTAATGGCAGAAATACCGTCAAAATCTAGGCAAAAGGATCCGTACTGATTCGGATGTAGAAGAGACTCTAGGAGACTTGGGATCACGAAATGCTGGGCCAAATGGGCCCACGATTCGGGCAAGTGCTGGGGAAAGTTGTGGGCCAACTAATGAGCCAAATGCTGGACCAAGTACTTGGTCAACTTTTTGTTGGGTAAGTTCTGGGCCAAGTTATGTTCACGGGGCTTCTAATATGTTTCTAAACTCGAACGTGAATCCGTATGGAGGAGGAATGTATGTTATGAACGATCCAGCCGTGATGAATGGTCCGGTTCAGTATGCACCAACCACTTACGAGCCAATGGTTAACGAACCGGTCAACTCTTTACTTGAGCAGATGCAACAACAACAGTACAGTCTTCAGTTACCTAATACGGTGCAAGCTAAGGAAGAAGCTCAACGTGTACCATCAGTAGTGTTGGAGAATCCGGTTCAGTTAATCTACAATTCATCGATATTACCTGAAGATTTCACTGAATATCTACAAGAATTTGACTCCAACTTGGATCAGACTCCTCAAAATTGTTGATTTCTTCAGTCATCTCGAGTAGCTACTTCTATCTATTTCTTTTTCACCTTTTTGCGTTTGGTTTAGGACATTAAGTTCTTCGTCACTTAGTTGAATTCTATGGTGTTTTGTCTAAATGTAATTCAGTATATAGTTGATTTGCTGATCATGTATGAGCAATCTCAATGGCAACACTGATACTCATTGTTTGTGTGTTTCAGAAACTAACTTTAGGCTGAATGGGTTTTTGAGCCCAAGAAAAAATATACTTTGGCCCAATAGGCTAATATTCAAGGGCCTCATGTTATTTGGAAATTAACAAAAACTTTGACGATTTGTACTAATAATAATAATAATTCAACACAAACAAAAAAGAAGAGAATTAAGAGAGAGTCAAAACAAAAGAGAGACAGGCTGGGAGAGTGACACGGAGCACATGGAACCAGCTGATTCCAGGAGAAGGTTACAGTCTCTCTCTCTC
>JAKUCM010002262.1:0-58162 GCA_023374145.1 Lepidium sativum | reverse complement strand
GAGAGAGAGAGAGACATCGAAATTAAATTCCAAATGTTACTAATAATCGTAAACTGCAAGCAACCGAAATAATTTGAAATGTTATCATTGATCTTAAACCAGAAGACGTAAAATGCACGACTCTTTCTTTTGCAAATTGAAAGAGCAAGTGATCTGACAATACCTTAATGCTTTTACTATTGCATCTATGAGCTGCTTGCACAATGTTGAATTCTCTCCTTTCAAAGAATAAACCTTCACGAAACACACAACATTACCATCACTACATTACTTTCAAAAACCATTGCAGAAGCATCAAAGATCATACCTGAGATTCAAGATCTACCAAGTACTCTTGCTTCCTTCTCTTGACAACTTTACTGTACCTACAAGTCCATAAACGAAGGAATGTATCAATTACACTACTGAATCTGCTATACATTAACACTGATACATTTTCAAGTTTGAAACTTCTAATGCGAGAAAATGTATCAATTACACCAAACTGTTACATATGATATTCTAAAATGCAGAATCTTTGTACTTAGCATGCCACGAAGCCTCTTCTAAAATCCCTAAATGCACAATTTGTATTCTCTTCTATGCCCACCAAGTTGAAACCCTAAAACTAGCACAGGAAAACCCCAATCAACCCCTAAAACTAGCACATCAAAACCCCTATCAAACTCTAAAACTAGCACAGCAAAACCCCATGAAAACCTTTTCACTATCCAAGCAAAACAAATTGAAGACTAGACAAAAGGAGGAACATGCATCTAATTACCCCAATTAGAGGGTTAACGACGATTCAAATATTTTCCCTAAACCTAGCAACCCTAATTTCAAATTTTTGTCAACCCTAATTACCCGATTTGTTTGAACTTCTCTCCCGATTTCTCAACAAACTGCTTCGGAGATAGTCGCAGACGGTGGAGAAGGTAAGACGACGTCGCGACAACCATCGGCCGTTGATAATACGCTCAGCTGCCTTCGAATCGCCGCTATCGCACACTTTGTTGCAACAGAGAGAGACAGAACAGAGAGAGAAGCAAAAAAAATTTTATGTGCGTTCATTGATTTTTTTCCCTAACCCTATTTCGGCCGTGACCAATTACAACCTGCCACGTACGCGTTTCTTAACAGCTAAATCGTTTCTTAAATAAGAAACGGATCTAGGCCTTTTTCATTTTTTTTCATTTTTTTATTATGGGTTTCACACAAGAAACTCATTAAAGTACACCTATAATGCTGGTCTAAGTCTTTAATTTTTCTTCGTTTACAAGCTTTGATTATTGCTAATTTTCTCAATTCGTATTCATCTAAATCACTACATTACAAAGTTTAAAAAGTCAATTACAATCAGGAGAAAACATTTGCCGACAGTAAACAAATGAATCAAAGAAAATTCTAATGTTAATGAACTCTCAGTTTCATTTTCGTTGAAATATTCTTTTTTTATCTTTTGGTGAATTCATTGAAATATTCTTTGAAAGCTTAATATTCGTTGACAATATGTACCTCATGAAGTCTTGTAAGGCTGATTTGGAGGATTTCAAGAGATTTATATTAAGTAATTGAATAAAGAGATTATTGACATTTAAACACAAAAAAAATAAAAATAAAGAGATTTACATTACTAATTTCATCAATATCACTTTAAAAACACCAAGAAACACACCAAAATCCAACTAAAAACATAGTGGCCAATCTTAAACAAATAGGTTACACCGACATGCTTAATACAACATGAGAAGCACTTGAAGTTAAATACATTCTTGGTCTCTCAATGCTGAAATTCCAAGTCCCGTTGTGCCTCGCACGTAGGTCGTTAGGTCTACTCAAATTATTGTATTTTTTCTAATGATTTTTTTCTGTATTTATATCGATCTCCAACATAACTAACGAGATCGATCACTTCAAAATAATTAAGAAAAAACAAAAAAAAACAGAATACGAAGGAAATTACGAGAATGTCCTCTTCTTACGGCAAAGTCGACGAGCGTGATCAAATCATGCTCGAAGCTCGTCGTAAAACGAGAAAGAGAATTACAATCATCGCCGTATCTCTAGTCATTCTCGCCGGAGTCGTGATCGGAGCCGTATTCGGAACAATGTCTAACAAAAAGTCATCAGAGACGGCGAAGACTAATAGTAACGGAGATTCAATCTCCGTTTCCGTTAAAGCAGTTTGCGACGTTACATTACACAAAGACAAATGTATTGAAACCATTGGATCAGCTCCAAACGTAAGCAGTCTCAATCCAGAACAGCTCTTCAGATACGCAGTCAAAATCACGATCGACGAAGTTTTAAAAGCTCTCAATGCGTTTTCTTCTTCCTCCGGCGATGTAAAGAACAACATCACCATGAGTTCTTGCGACGAGCTTCTTGACCTAACGATAGATAACCTCAACAACACGTTGACATCATCATCAAACAATGACGTCACGTTACCTGAGTTAGTCAATGACTTGCGTACATGGCTTAGCGCAGCAGAGACGTTTCAAGAGACTTGTGTAGGGATGTTGGATTCGGATATGAAGCCGTTTGGAGAAAGTCATCTAAAGAACTCCACGGAGATGACGAGTAACGCCTTAGCGATCATCACATGGCTTGGAAAGATCGCTAATTCGCTCGTACCCAGGAGACGTCTTCTTAGTGCTGATGTGGAGGTGGGTTTTCAGGTGGGAAGGAGATTATTGCAGAGCACGGATTTGAGGAAAGTAGCGAATATTGTGGTGGCTAAGGATGGTTCAGGGAAGTATAAAACGATAAGTAGAGCTTTAAAGGATGTGCCTGAGAAGAGTGATAAGAGGACGATTATATATGTGAAGAAAGGAGTTTATTTTGAGAATGTGAAGGTGGAGAAGACGATGTGGAATGTTGTGGTGGTTGGAGATGGAGAGAGCAAGACTATTGTCTCTGGTAGACTCAATGTCATCGATGGAACTCCAACTTTTAAGACTGCCACATTCGGTAAATCTCTATCTCTAGTGTATTCTTGTAACCCAAGTAACAAGTTTTTAAATATATACTGTTTCTTTTGCAGCTGTGTTTGGAAAAGGGTTTATGGCAAGAGACATGGGATTCATCAACACAGCTGGTCCATCAAAACATCAAGCTGTAGCTCTAATGGTGAGTGCGGATCTAGCTGCCTTTTATCGTTGCACGATGAATGCATACCAAGACACGCTTTACGTTCATGCGCAACGCCAATTCTACCGTGATTGCACCGTCATCGGAACAGTTGATTTCATTTTCGGTAATTCAGCTTCTGTTTTCCAGAACTGTCGAATCCTCCCTCGCCGACCAATGAAAGGACAGAAAAATACAATTACTGCTCAAGGACGAACCGATCCGAATCAGAACACAGGAATTTCCATTCACAGTTGCAAAATCTCTCCTCTCGATGACCTAACTGGTGTGCAGACGTTTTTAGGTCGACCATGGAAGAATTACTCGACGACGGTAATAATGGATTCGTTCTTGCACGGTTTTATTGACCGGAAAGGTTGGTTGCCTTGGACCGGAGATTCGGCACCGAATACTATATTTTATGGAGAGTATAAGAATACTGGTGCTGGTGCGTCGACAAAGAATAGAGTTAAGTGGAGGGGATTGAGGTTTCTTAGTACAAAGGAAGCGAATAGGTTTACGGTGAAACCGTTCATCGATGGAGGAAGATGGCTTCCGGCGACGAAAGTGCCGTTCAGGTCTGGTCTCTAAGTTTGTCAACCCAATTCTCTTTTGTTTATGTATTTTTCAGAGTTGTAACTTTTTGAAAATATTTTTCTTTTCTTCTCCATCTCCTGTGTAATATTAGTTTCTTCTGTTATTGCTTGATTAATTTTATTCAAATTATATTTGTCAAAAAAACTCAAATAAAACACATAAACGTATTGTGGCGAAAGTTTATTGCTTTATCTTATATTAGAGTTATATTCACGATATAACCTGAAATTTGATTATTTTTTATCCAATATTTATTTAAGTTTTAGATGTATGTTAATATTTTAAATATTGTTTTCGATTATTATTTAAGAGTCCAAAAACTAAAATAGAAATCAACCCCACTTAAAGAAATTGAATCTAACAAAGTACCAATAGATTCTAAATGTAATTATTTGAAAAATTAAAGCAAACCCGAACATGAAACAAATAAAACATCCAATATATGAATCTATAATTCTTTTTTAATTTTGAGATTTTACGTAAAAATACCCGAATTCAAACTCAATCTACACCGAACTAAAATATAAAAAATATCCGAATAAGTATTAAATCAAAAGAACTAAAAAATCGAAATAGAGGAACCAAACATGGCAAAATACCATAATAGATCCTAAATTTATATACCCAAAAAATTGAATCTAAACCCGAACCAAACCGGAATTAATAACCGAATTTGTAACCGATATATTTTTAATTAAACCTTAACTTTTTTAGAGTTTTTCTATTAAATCTTTATCAATTTTGAATTTTTATACAAAAAGTTCTAATCAAACCTACCTTATACCTATTTTTATGGGTGGTTATGACCCATAAGTTAATTTTATCCTAAAGTTTATAATAGTCCAAAATGAAAGTGTCTTTTTGCTTTGATATCTTATATATTAAAAAAGTAGAAGACACTTTCATTTTGACCATTTTATAAATTATAAGATAAAATTTATATACGACTTATTGTGATATTTTGTTGGGTTCGGTTCCTGAATCAGATGGACAATCTGAGGTGCTCAATAGAAGACTGGAGACATAATTTTCGTTGTTTTACTTCTGCACACCCAATGAATTTGTCCTCCTTCCTTCTATAGGCTGAATATTAGTATAATACCTCTTACCACACTGCTTTACACACAACACGTTTCAAGGTAGTATATGGTCGAGAACCAGCTTTATTATTACCCTTTGAAGCATGCTCAACATCAAATTTTGCTTAACAATCTTTGTTAGAGCGTGATTTAATGTTGCAGGAAATTAAGCATTACTTTCAGCGTGCTTAGGATGTTATGAAAAATATTGTGGATAAGCATAGACGTGATATAGAATTCAAAGTGGGCAAGTCAGTGTTTTTGAAGCTTCGTCCATATCATCAACAGTCAGTTACCAAGCGAGTTTGTTAGAAGCTAGCAGCCAGGTATTATGGTCCTTTTGAAATCGCAGAGCGTATTAGTATGGTCGCTTATAGACTGTTGTTGCCTCCTTCCTCACGAATCCATCCAGTGTTCCATGTTTAACTCTTGAAACCAGTCTTGGACGCCACCATAAGGTAAACCCATTACCTAACTTTCTTAACACATCAGCTGAGTTTTTGGTGACTCCTAAGGACATTAAGGACACACGGTACAATTCCATGGGCAAGTTGGAAGTGTTGATTCAATGGGAAGGCTTACTGGATCACGAAAACAGTTGGTTGGAGATGCAGGAATTCGTACGGCAATTTCCAGCATTCAAGCTTGAGGACAAGCTTGTTCGAAACGCGAGGGTAGTTGATATACCCTGGAAAGCCTTTGTTAGAAACAGAAGGTCTCACCAACCTTCAAATAGAGCGAATGATTCTCAACCGTTGATTCAAGCTACATATGAAGTATGATTGGGAATGATCAACGGTGTAGATTGAATTGTATTCTTACACGTGTGTTAGTTAGCAATTTCGTTTAAGAATTGAGCAAAGTGTAACACCCGCGTTCCGCGGACCCTTCGGGTGATTCCGGATGGGTTCGAGGGACAAAGGAAGTTGTGTGGGAAAATAAGGGAAAGATGGGGGTTTTTTTGGTCGGACAAGGCCAAGTGCCATTCGGACAAGGCCATAAACAATTCGGACAAGGCCGCAGGAAATTCGGACAAGGCCACGTGAAATTCGGACCAGGCAGCGGGAAGTTCAGACCAGGTCACGTGAAATTCGGACAAGGTAGTGGGGAATTCGGACAAGTCCATGAAATTCGGACAAGGGAGTGACAGTGTCCGAACGGGTAGTGAGTTCGGACAGGAAGTGAGGTGTTCGGACAGGAAGTGAAATGTTCGAACAAGAAGTGAAGTGTTCGGACAGGGAAGTTGAGTGTCCGAACTGAGGGAGTGATAATGGAAAGTGGTTGGGCCGTTCATGGGTTGGTTCGGGACATAAGTGTCCGGTGGGTTGGACTTGATCCAATCCATGTGGGCTCGAATTTGGCCCACCTTGGGCGGATTAGGGTTAGGGTTTTTCGCCCAAAACCCTATAAATAGGGCCAAAAACTGTCGCAACCCAAAATTATCACGAAAATCTCTAAGGAAGATCGAAACTCGTTGCAAAAGAACTCTAAGACCGATTTTCGTCAAATCGAGCAAGGAAAAGAACAGATCGAGAGCGATCAAAACCGGATCCGAGTAACCTGATTGGCAATCACATCAAGAGGTGTCAGAAAAGGCTAAGGCAAAGGTGAGTTTTCGGGACCGTTGAGGTGATTCTAGGTTCGTTTTGGGCAATAGTGGGATTAAGTCTTAGATGAGTTAGGATTGCGTGATTGATTGGATGAATATGTACTGTTTTCCGTTCATGATTGGTGTTTCGGTTGGTTCGGGTGAATCCGGGTAACTGAGGCAACATATCTGATCGGACTCTGAGCATGAATATGCTGGACTCTGTGCATGAATAATGCTATCTCTGAGTTGATTGCTTGTTGTTTGATACGTATCTGGTTTGGCCTAGTGGGACGGAATGACCGACTCACTAAGCAAATTCGTTTGCTTACCCAATCTGCGTGATTGTAGGTGATTTACCCAAAGACCGAGAAAGTGGCTAAGTATGAGCGAGACCGAGGCGAGAAGGAGGAAGGATGGAATAAGACTGGGATAACTAGGTCTAGACACATTTAAATTCGAACATTCTTGCAAACTTGTTGTACTAGAACCTCTTGAGTTGGTTTATGCATACGTTTTGGGCTTATAAAACTGTCAAAAACCCGAAAATGACTAAGTAAAGAAAGAACCTAAAACTGACTAAGTGTTTGGTCAGCCCAAGACAAAACTGAATCGAATCCGGACGTAGGCATCTCGAGTTAGGGTGCCACACAAAGCTCATTGTCGAGGATTACCCAGGCTTTTGGAAATTTGTAAAAACATTCTTTGGATTTCTGAAACAAGAGAGAGTGATTCTTTACTTTTCATGATTCTCTCTTACCATACAATAGGTTTGTAAGTAGCAAAAGCTTGTGTGATCGCCACTCCAAACAACACTCCAGCTCCATAGCATATTCTTGCTGCTTTCAAGTTCAACAAATATTCTTGCTCCAGGAACTCTAATTGTTTTATCGGTGGTGTTTATGGTACGTTTTCCTCAAAGCAACTCTATTGAAGAGGAAAATAACAAGAACAATATTCCCTTCAAAGGAGAAATAAGTTGTCCTCCAAATTATGTACTATGTGGTATTTGGCATGTGAGTTTGTTATGGGAAACATCAATGTACTCCAAGAAACCGAGGGATGCTAGCTCTTGTGGATTGTTCTCCGAAAGTTGATTTCCAGATAAGTCTAATTACTCGAGCATTGTCAGTTTCGCTAAAGAGGATGGAATATGACTTGTGCACACATTGTTCGATAAGTTGAACACAACCAGATACTTTAAGAGACCAATAGATTCTGGAATCCGCCCTTCAAATTTGTTTCCAGAGAAATCAATGGTTGTATAGGTCAGTGGGATCTTTTCCAACTCCATGCTTTGTCCTTTATTTGTCAAGTATATGGAAGGTTGATAAAACCTCAAAAACGACTGTGCATGTACTCTGTCAAGCGATAAACTTCAGGCATACTAACCAGAGGTGCATTCTAGTTCACAAAGTAACTTCCGGTAAAATTATTATGTGAGATATCGATTACCCGCAGTTGTGGAAATGATAGAGGACCTTGCAGAGAAGAGATAGGACCACATAATGTATTTGATCGTAGGAAAATCACTTGCAGATTCGGCAAAGTCTTGAGTTCAAATGGAAAGTTTTCTGTGATTGTATTGCTTTCCACGTTTAGAATCTCTAGTTTTGTGCAAATCACAAGTGACCTTGGAAGCTTCCCAGTTATTTGATTATGGCCAACGTTAAGTGTTGTGAGAATTGGGTAAGGTCTGTTGAATGAATTTGAAAGGCTTCCACTGAGGTTGTGACGGACATTAAACACTTCAAGTCTTTCTCTACAGCATCAGGAATCAAACCACTGAAGTTGTTCGATAAATTAATCTCATAAAGCGTTGAATTTCACAGTGAAAGAGGCATATCTCCAATGAAGTTATTATATTCTGTAGACTAGTACTCCAAGCTTGAGGGAAGAATTGAAAAAGATCCTTGAAAGAGGTTAAAATCCAATTATAATGTCCGAACTGAAGAACTAAGGAGTACTTCTCATGAACCTTCAAAACTATTGAAGGAGTTGTGAGATATATTGATCATATTAAATAAAAGAGAAATAAAGGTTAACGTGTGAGGCAAGAAAGCATCACGGATGAGTCATCGGGGCGCAAGTCGCCACGAAGAGCTTGGTAGTAGGCGCATGGTATCACAGGCGTAAGGTACTCCACATGGGCAGAGAGATCTTGGAACGCAGTACACGAAAGAGCCCAAGAGAATCAACGAGGGCGCAGGAGATCTGACCATTAACGTGGTAAGGACGCGTTCTCCCCGGAAGACCCGAACGATAGGGTTCCTCGGGACTCGAGGTACAAAAGCGACTCCTAAGTCTCGTGGGGACCAGGGACCTTATCTTTGACCAATGTGGACCAATGATGAAGTCATGAAGCCGTTGAAAGAAGAAAAGACTTGAGCGGGACCACCCGGTCACTCTCATCCCGGGACCACGTTCTCGAGACCACTTTACCCAGGGACCACGCCCCTCTTCTATCCTTATCTCAAACGGCTACTTCACCATCAATAGCTTCTTCTTATTATGTGTCCTATATATAAGTCATGAAATGTATTGAATGTTGCTAAGGATTTTTGAATCAATGAAAATGCCTTTACTTCTTATTCTTTATCTCAATTTCTACTCTTAAATTCTTAATCTCTTAGTCTCAAATTCTTACAAGCCACACTATATTCAAAGAAGGCAGATTCCACAATCACTCATGCACTTTCCCTTTGATTTTATTGTTGGAAATGTCTAATTCCTTTAAGTTCCGTTGTTTCTTCAAAAACTCAGGGAACTCGCTGATGTCGCAACTCGACAAGCCCAAGATGGTAAATTTGGTTGATAAGGATCATTTGGAATGGAGCTAATCCATGGTATACAATTCTCGGAAATATCTAAAGTCCTCAAAGACTTGAGTGGCAAGAAATATAAGTTATTTGGAAAAGTTATGTTGAGAAAAGATACGTCGAGGTCTGTGAGGTTACCTAACTTTGAGATAGGCTCTAAAATTTTATATATATTGAATTGCCAAGGATTAGCCTCTGAATCTTAGATGATGATGAAAAAGAATATATATATATATATATTGAATTGGGTCATGGAGATAGTTTCCACTCAAATCAAGATATGATAAGGAAGACGACATGGTGAGTAGACAAGAAGGAATAAGCCCAAAAAAGTTATTTGAAGAAAGGTCCAAGTCAATTAGGTGGCTTAAGTTGTAAAGTGAAGATGGAATTTCATGGATTAAACCATTATCCTAAAGATTCAAGAGCTTCAAGTCAGCGAGTTTGCCAAACTCGGTTGGGGAATAGAGTGGAGAAAAAGTCGTTGAAAGAGAGATCGAAATAGGTGAGACTGAGTAACTTTGAGATAGGTTCTTGGAATCTACTACTGAATAGGTGTGTGATAAGTGAAAGCTTATTCAGTTGCAACGAAGAAGAGATATTGATAGTTTCAATAGGGTCTCTAAGCCGGTTTTGGCTCAAATTTAGAGATGATAGAAAAAACATGGAGAATAGAGAAGAAAGAACGGTTCTAGAAAAGTGATTCAAGGAAATGTTTATATGTGAAAGTTTGGTTATATTGTATATAAAGGGAAAACTACCAGTAAGGTTGTTATGTGAAAGGTCTAAATATGTTAGGTTGCTTAAGTTACCAACTGAAGATGGAACTTCTCCAAACAAGAGGTGTTGGGGAGATCGAGTCACCTGAGGTGTTTGAATTCGAAAAGGCTACTATTAGCCTTGAAACTAACACTGAGACATTGATTATGAAGGTGTAGCTCTGTCACAACACATGGTTCATTATCAAACACAACCCCATCGAAGTTGGTAGTGTTTTGTTCCATGAGTTTGTAGCTGGCATAACTTTGCATGATGTGTACTCGTTTTTAAGAGCCAAAAGGATCTTAACTTGGTTAGGACGAGGATATGGTAGAGAAAGAGAAACAAAAGTTTGAAGTAATAAAGTAGAGACAAAGATGAAACAAGAAATAGAGCAAATATGTAACCTTAAACATAGTTTCATCATTGGAAAGTAGTGATAGAGTAAACAAATATGAATGAAGGAATTATTTGGTATGATGTGATTTGATATTGGTATACCACTCTTTATAAACATGGTATAAGTCAATGAAAACAGCTTAACTTTGAGATTGGGGAAGTCTTGAATACATGTATGACATGCTATAAGACCATGTCCAACCATTAGAACTCTATTAAGGGTTCTTAACAATATTTTAATGAAATTAATGATTTCTAACAAATTAAAGAATTCGAACAAAGAGGCGTGCATACCGGTAACTGTTACGGGGCCTAACTACTTGCTATGGTCAAGGACTGTAAGGATGATCTTGTGCAGCCGTGGGTTATGGAATCATGTAGACCCACCACAAGAAAATGTCTCAAATGCCGCTGATAAAGGAAAAGGAAAGGAGGGCACCTCCGATGTGGTGGTAATCGACAATGACAAATGATTTCAAGAAGACCAAACAGTGATAACCATCATAACCGCCTAACTTGATCCTCATCTTCTTGAATCTTATTTATTTAGTTAAACCGCCAAAGAACTATGTGATACTCTCAAGAAGGTCTATGTAAATGTATCCAATCTCACTAGGGTACTTGAAGTCAAAAGAGCTCTTAATACTCTAAGACAAGAAGATATGGAGTTTGAAGATTACTTTGGGAAGCTAAGGGTTTTTTGGGCGGAGCTTGAGATGCTAAGGCCAAATACAATGGATCCTCTTGTTCAAAATGAAAGGCGTGAACAAGATAAAGTTTTTGGTCTACTTGGAGGTTCAAAATCTTGCTACAATGATCTTTTCAAATCCTAACTAAGGGAGAAGAAGCTTCCAACGTGGATGAATTTTGTGCTCAAGTACAAAGGGAACAAAGAAATATTGGCCTCATCAATGGCAAGAAGGAACTTATCACCGCCCACAAGGTAAACTTCAAAAATAAAGACAAGAGGAGTATGGTGTGTGATCATTGCAAGAAGAAATGTCTTACAAAGGAGAAATGTTGGATCCTTAATATTGATCAAGAGGAATAAAAGAATAAAGTTCACATCGAAAGTCAACAGAAAGTCAACGGAAAGTCAATGGCTGAGATCCATGTACCGAGGTCCGAGGATCGGCGTACCGAGGTCCAAGGAACCACGTACCAAAGGGTTGAATGTTCGTATACCGAAGGACCAAGGATCACGTACCGGATTGTCGAGAGACGCATACCGAAGCTCCGAGGTACGCGTACTGAAGGGTCGAGGTAGTATGTACCGGATGGTCGAGGCAGTACGTACCGAAGGATCGAAGTGGTACGTACCAAGAGTCCGAGGAAACCTGCCCACGGGAAGATATCCTCGCACCAAAGGTCGAGAGTCATGTCTGAGGTACCATGTACCGAAGGACCGAGAAAACCTTCCCGCGGGAAGCTGATCCGTGTACTGAAGGCCGAGAAGACGCGGGTCAACGGTAACACGAGAAAGTCAACCAAATGGAGATTTGTTGCATTAAGCGTTTTGGAGCGACAATCACGAGTGGGACCAACCTAGGTAGGATCCGAAGATGGCTAGTGACCGTTGGGACTAAAATCCAAACACGTGACTCAAAGCGCTGGGCGAAGCCCGAGACGGGGTCACGTTGCAATCACCTCAAGACGCGATCAGCGGAGGACGACTTCTCTCGGGATTTGCGACTTCTTTCTCCTCTCCAACGGTTACATGAGCGGCAGCTAGGGTTTACGTTTGATTTTACGTGTTGTATGTTGGCTATAAATGTGTTGTAAAATCGAAACCTTAGTATACACTTTTTCGGAAAAAGAAATGTCTCACTCTTTCTCTACAATTTCTACAATCTCTTAATCCAAATCTTCCGTTGTCTATACTCAAAGATTAACATGGTATCAGAGCTGGGATCTTTCTTGCGAAACCTCTAATCCACTCTTCAATCTCTTCAATTCTATCTCTCAAAATTTCTTTACACAAACTTAACCTTTTGAACTTTGGATAAAAAGAACCTCCACCCATCAACAATGGAGAATTCAAAACTCCTCGGCGTTCATGTTATTCTCAAAGACTCAAATTATCTATTATGGGCTAGGAATGTGAAAACAATTCTAGGTGGACGAGGCTTATGGGAACATGTCGAATTTAGCCGCACCAAACCAAGTTACGAATGTGGATGGAAATCAAGTGGTGGTTTCCGGCGACAGCAACAAATGGTTTCAAGAAGACCAAGTTGGTATGGCAATTATCCAAAGCTCACTAGATCCACCAATCCATGAATCCTACTTCTATTGTGAAACCGCTCAGGAGCTATGGGAGACCCTCAAGAAAGTCTTCGGAAATATCTCAAACTTCACCCGAGTTTTCGAAGTTAAAAAAGCTATTAATGCGCTTACTCAAGATGATTTGGAGTTCACCTCACACTATGGAAAATGGAGAGCTCTATGGGCCAAACTCGAGATGCTAAGGCCAATGACAACGGACCCCAAAATCATTAACAAAAGACGAGAAGAAGACCGAGTATTCAGCCTCCTATTGACCTTGAGCCCAAGATACAACAATCTAATTGTACACATACTCCGAGATGAAAAGCTTCCGGATTTAGACGAAGTATGTGTACGCAATCAAAGGGAAAAAGGAAGCCTTGGCTTATTTGGAGGGATATGAGAACTTGTCTCGGCAAACAAAGGAGTGTTCAGATCGATGGATAAGAAATTCTTGGTGTATGATCACTGTGAAAAGAAGGGACATATCAAGGATAAATGCTGGATTTTGCACCCTCATCTCAAGCCCAACAAGTTCAAAGACAACCCTAGGGCCAATATCTCCAAAACAAATGAGGAAACAAACCAAGCCAAACAAGATAACAATGGGTCCTCATCTATGGAAGTAGACAACAACTTTGCACATTCGGCAACAACACAAGAACAGGAACGCCTTGCAAATCTTGACTCGCTCATAATGTCACTAACCCAACTCAAGGACTCCGGTAAAGCTTTATTTACTCTTAAGACTCCAAAACCTTTAATTGTGGATTCGGGAGCATCTCATCATATGATTTGTGACCCGAATCTCATACCCAATATTAAGCCTTCCCTAGGTAATGTCATCATTGCTAATGGCCATAAGGTACCGGTTAAAGGAATTGGAAACTTGAAAGTTTTTAAGGAAAATAGTGAAGCATTTTACATTCTGAATTTTACATCAAATCTATTATCGGTTCATAAAGCCACTAATGATTTAAAGTGCAATGCTATTTTTACTTGGCTAACCCTCTTACCTTCAAAGGATCGTGTCTATGATGTATTTGTAAATTTTCACACATATGTGACTAATCACTACCAAACTAATGTGAAAGGTTTCCGATCGAATAATGGTGGGGAATATACAAGTCAAAGGTTCAAGCAATACTTAACAAAGAATGGAAACATCAAACAAGCTGCCCTTACACACCTCAACAGAATGGTGTGGCCGAGCGAAAGAATAGGCATCTCATGGAGGTGACCCGATCCATAATGTTTCACACAAACGTTCCAAAATGTTTTTGGAGTGATGCTGTAATGATGGCTTGTTATCTTATAAACCGAACTCCTACAAGAGTACTTAAGGATAAATCCCCATTTGAGGTACTTAACAACTCAACTCCATCATTTAATCACTTAAGAGTATTCAGATGTGTGTGTTTTGTGTTGGTTCTGAGAGATCTTACGGACAAGTTGGACGAGAAGAGTACAAGATGCATGTTTGTAGGCTACTAAACTACACAAAAGGGATATAAATGCTACAACCCAAGTATAAGGAGGATAATGATATCTAGGGATGTCAAATTCCTTAAAGAAAAGGGGTTCCATGATGTGGATAATTGGAATGAGCTTAAGGATTTGGCACATACACCACTTGATAGAGCCGAGGGGCTTCGACACATACTAGAAGGTCTCAAGAACACGAATAATTCAGGGGAAAATAAAGGAACCGGGGAAAGTTTAATACAAGAAGGATCCTCGGAAGAACAACCAAACACAAGCCCGGAGACAGATCCGAGAGAACACCTCAACCAACCGGATTCACCCCCTAGCATGCGTTTCGAACAACTTACTCAAAAGGAGAACCTGCCGGCAGCATTACGTGCACCACAAGCAAATGTGCCCCCTATAAAAACTACCGATGAAGAGATCAATGACCAAATAGTTCATCCTCCCTTAAGAAGAAGTTCTAGGCTCCGGAAGACCCGATTACGTGCACCACAAGCGAATGTGCCTCCTATAGAAACTACCAAGGAAGAAATCAATGATCAAATAGTCCATCCGCCCTTAAGAAGAAGTACTAGGCTCTGAAATAACCGAGGATACTATAACAACCAAGATATAGCTCATCCAATACAAGCGGTATGTTCTCTTGACCTTTTGCCTAGTGAATATCAATCCTTTCTTGGCAAAATCTCCCTTGAACAGGTACCAACCAGCTATGATGAGGCTAAAGAGCACAAAGTTTGGCGAGATGCGATTGATGATGAATGTGGAGCTATGACAAGGAACCACACATGGGACGAGGCTGAACTACCTCCAGGGAAAAGAGCAGTTACATCCCGGTGGATATTCACCATAAAATACAAAAGCAATGGTGATATTGAGAGGTACAAAGTCTGATTGGTCGCACGCGGATTAAGCCAAACTTATGGCCAAGATTATACCGACACTTTTGCCCCGGTAGCGAAGTTGCATACGGTACGTCTGGTCTTATCCTTGGCCACCAATCTTGAGTGGGGTCTATGGCAAATGGATGTTAATAACACCTTCCTACAAGGCGAGCTCAAGGAAGAAGTCTACATGTATCCTCCTCCCGGCCTTGAAAGTATAATATCTCCGGTGAAGGTACTTTGGTTGAGGAAGGTTATATACGGTCTTAAACAATCCCAAAGAGCTTGGTACCATAAGTTAAGCTCCACACTCAAAGATCATGAGTTCATTAAGTCGGAATCCGACCATACCTTATTCACCTCACATGGGCCGAATGGAATCATTGTCATCCTCATCTACGTAGATGACTTGATCATCACGAGAAATGACAAAGACGGTATCTCACCTACTAAATCTTATCTTCATTCCATGTTTGATATTAAATATCTCGGTGAACTAAAATATTTCCTAGGAATATAAGTGTGCCGTTCTCCGAAAGGCCTCTTTCTTTCACAAAGGAAATATGCTCTTGATCTTTTGAGTGAAACAGGAAACTTAGGGTCTAAACCTGCCAAGACTCCTCTTGAAGAAGGCTACAAGGTCACTCGAAAGGGGGAGAAATATGACACACCATACCAAAATGCCTCACAATACCGACGTCTTGTAGGGAAACTTATCTACCTAACTATTACAAGACCGGATATTTGCTATGCTGTAAATCAAGCAAGCCAACATATGCAAGTACCCTCGGTGTATCATTGGAGCTTCGTTGAAAGGATACTAAGATATCTTAAAGGTAGCCCGGGATGCGGAATATGGATGGACAAGAACCACAATACCGAGATTGTGGGATATTGCGACGCGGATTGGGCCGGTGATCAGAATGATAGGAAATCTACAACGGAATATTGCACATTTATTGGAGGAAACTTGGTAACTTGGAAGACAAAGAAGCTAAAGGTAGTCTCCTGCTCTAGTGCCGAAGCGGAATATAGGGCAATGAGAAAGCTCACAACCGAATGGCTAAAAGCACTTCTCAAAGACCTTGGCGTTGAATCAAACAAACCGATCATCATGCATTGTGACAATCAAGTCGCCATCCACATTGCAACCAACTCGGTGTTTCATGAGAGGACCAAGCACATTGAGATAGATTGCCATAAGGTTCGAGAGAAAATTGAAGAAAGAATCACTCTTTCGTGTTATACCAAGAGTGAAGATCAATTGGCCGACATATTTACTAAAGCCATAAGCTTTAAGGTGTGTGACCACATCCATAACAAGCTTGGGATTGTGGACCTTACAAGACCTTGATCGAAGGTCCCCTTTCCCGAGGAATGCACACTCTTTTTCCCTTGGATGAGTTTTATCCCATGAGGTTTTATCTCCAAGGTTTTTAATAAGCTGCAAGCCTCGGGTCTTCCAAGTTTAACCAACATGTCAATGCTAGGCTAAACTTGAGGGGGAGTATTGATCAAGAGGAATAAAATAATAAAGTTCACATTGAAAGTCAACAGAAAGTCAACGGAAAGTCAATGGCCGAGATCCATGTACCGAGGTCCGATGATCGGCGTACCGAGGTCCGAGGAACCACGTACCGAAGGGTCGAAGGTTCGTATACCGAAGGACCAAGGATCATGTACCGCATGGTCGAGAGACGCGTACCAAAGCTCCGAGGTACACATACTGAAGGGTCGAGGTAGTATGTACCGGATGGTGGAGGCAGTACGTATCGAAGGATCGAAGTGGTATGTACCAAGAGTCCCAGGAAACCTACCCACGGGAAGATATCCTCGCACCAAAGTTCGAGAGTTATGTCCGAGGTACCATGTACCGAAGGACCGAGAAAACCTTCCCGCGGGAAGCTGATCCGCGTACTGAAGACCGAGAAGACGCGGGTCAACGGTAACACGCGAAAGTCAACAAAATGGAGATTTGTTGCCTTAAGCGTTTTGGAGCGACGATCACGAGTGGGACCAGCCTAGGTAGGACCCGAAGATGTCTAGTGACCGTTGGACTAAAATCCAAACACGTGACTCAAGGCGCTGGGCGAAGCCTGAGACGGGGTTACGTCACAATCACCTCGGGACGCGATCAGCAAAGGACGACTTCTCTCGGGATTTGTGACTTCTCTCTCCTCTCCAACGGTTACGTGAGTGGCGGCTAAGGTTTACGTATACGTGTTGTATGTTGGCTATAAATGTGTTGTAAAATCAAAACCTTAATATACACTTTTTAGGAAAAATAAATATCTCACTCTTTCTCTACAATTTCTACAATATCTACAATCTCTTAATCGAAATCTTCTGCTGTCTATACTCAAAGATTAACACTTAATCCCCATCTAAAACCGAACAAGTGGAAGGAGCCAAGGGCAAATGTGGTTCACGAAAACTTGGAGGAGGAACCGGCGGAGACATCCAAACCGGGAGGAGCAATGACAATGAGTGCTAAATCTCACGGCGCAATCGTGAGAAGGTCGGATATTGATGAAATCATCAAAGTCATTGCCAACCTTAAGGATTCCGGTATCTATAATCTCTCTAAAACTTTGTCAAATTCCTTAATTATTGATTCTGGTGCTTCCCATCACATGATAAACAATCCTAGGTTGATAAAGAATGTGAAACCAACCATAGGAATTGTTATTGTGGCTAATGGTGAAAAAGTACCAATCTATGGAATATGAGATTTGGATGTATTTAATAGAAGAACAAAACCCTTTTATATGCCAAAATTTACTTCTAATCTTCTCTCGGTTAAGAAAACCACTTTTGATTTGAATTGCTATGCTATATTTGGTCCTAACCATGTACAATTTCAGGATATTGAGAGTGAAAAAATACTTGGAGGAGGAAAGACCAAAGATGAGTTATATGTTCTAGAAGAAAATTCGGTGCCAAATGCTTTACAGTATGTTTCCGTTAACAATTTAGGATTAAATGTTGGTTCATTTAGTCTCGTTTGGCATGCAAGATTGGTTCACCCCCATTCTAGAGCCTTAAGTTTATTTTTGCCTAAAAACTCTTTTGATCATAGTACTTGTGAGGCTAGTATTTTAGGAAAACATTGCAAATCTATTTTTCCGAAATCTAGTACTCTTTATGCGAATTTTTTTGATTTAATTCACTCGGATGTTTGGACATCACCTTGCTCATCTAGAGATAACCTTAAATATTTTGTAACTTTCATTGATGAAAAATCAAAATATATTTGGGTTACCTTAATGGCCTCTAAGGACCGAGTTTTTTGATGCCTTCATCAATTTTCAAAACTATGTATCTAACCAATTTAATTCCAATATAAAGGTACTAAGATCGGAAAGTGGTGGTGAATATACAAGCTCTAAGTTTAAAGATCACTTGAATAAACATGGAATAATTCACCAACAAGTTGCCCACACACTCCACAACAAAATGGGGGTAGCGGAAAGGAAAAATCGACATCTTATGGAAACCGCTAGAGCTATGATGTATTACATGAAGGTGCCTAAGAAATATTGGGGAGATGCTGTCTTAATGGCATGCTATCTCATTAACCGACTTCCTACCGAAATTGTACAAGATGTCTCACCATATGAGGTACTTAATGGCTCAAAACCCTTCATTGAACATTTGAGAGTGTTTGGGTGTGTGTGTTTCGTTTTAATTCAAGGAGAAAAATGTCAAAACTTTGACGCCAAGATGCCAAGAGCACAAAGTGTATGTTCCTTGGATACTCAACAACACAAAAAGGATACAAGTGTTTCGATCCAACAAATCAACGATTATATGTCTCTCGGGATGTAAAATTTTTGGAGGACAAGGGTTACTTTGACAAGTCTAATTGAAAGACCTCACCAACACTACATAATACCAGAACGAAAGTCTCCAAACACTTCTCCCACATTGGCAGAATTGAGTCAAATCCCACAAGTACACCTCAATCCCGGGAAGAAGACGAAACACATGAAGAGTCATTACCGTCAAATTCACTAACCGAGGATGATGATGATGAATCACAACAAGATGAGCCTATTCCTTCCCCGGTGGAGCCAAATCAAAATGAGGAGAACCCTCTAAGAAGAAGTACATGTCCGCGGAAAGATCACTCCAATTGGATCAAAACACGTTTTTACTACAATAATCATGTTGAGGCACATCCAACTCAAACAGTTTGTTCTCTTGACCTTGTCCCTTATAATCATAAAGTGTTTCTTGGGAAAGTAGAACTTGGACAGATTCCAAAAAGCTATGAACAGGCTAAAAACCGCAAAGAGTGGAGAAATGCAATCATGGATGAATGCAAAGTGATGGAAAAGAACCATACTTGGGATGAGGCGGAATTACCACCGGGAAAATGGGCTGTCATCTCCTGATGGATATTCACTATCAAATACAAGAGTGATGGAAATATTGAACGCTACAAATGTCGATTGGTTGCAAGAGGCTTTACCCAAACATATGGTCATGATTACACCGACACATTTGCACCCATGGCAAAGCTTCACACGGTAAGACTGGTTCTTTCCTTGGCTAAAAATTTAGATTGAGAGATATGGTAAATGGATGTCAAGAATGCATTCTTGCAAGGAAAAATTTAGGATGAAGTGTACATGCATCCACCTCCCGGCCTCGAAGGGATCGTACGTCCCGGGCAAGTGTTAAGCCTCCGAAAAGCCATATATGGGCTTAAGCAATCTCCTCGGGCTTGATATCATAAATTAAGCTTTACCTTCCGAGATCATGACTTTCATAAATCGGAATCGGATCATACACTCTCCACATCCAATAGCCCGAACGGTATGATTGTCGTTCTCATCTATGTGGATGACTTGATCATTACCGGTAATGACAAGGATGGTATTTCCTCAAGTAAGACTTATCTTAAAAAAGTGTTTGATATTAAAGACCTTGGGGAACTAAAGTACTTCCTAGGAATCGGAGTATGTCGCTCTTTGGAGGGCTTATTTCTTTCTTAAAGGAAGAACACTCTTGATCTTCTTAGTGAAACAGAAAATTTAGGTTCTAAGGCTGCCAATACTCCACTTGAAGATGGCTACAAGATCAGTCGAAAGGGGGAGCAAAATGATGAACCTTATAAGGATGTGCCTCAATATAGACAGCTTGTGGGAAAACTCATTTATTTGACAATCACAACGCCAGACATATGCTGCGCGGTAAATCAAATGAGTCAACATATGCAAAACCCTAAACCACACCATTGGAGCATGATGGAAAGAATCCTTCGGTATTTAAGAGGAAGTCAAAACTGCGACATTTGGATGGGAAAGAACAACAACACCGAAATTGTGGGCTATTGTGATGCAGATTGGACCGGTGATTAGAATGACCGAAAATCCATAACGGAGTATTTCACTTTTATTGGAGAAAATTTGGTGACATGGAAGACTAAGAAACAGAAGATAGTGTCATGTTCTAGTGCCAAGGCCGAGTACCGGGCTATGAGGAAACTAACAAGTGAGCTCACATGGCTAGAAGCGCTACTTAAGGATCTTGGTATTGACTCATCAAAACCAATCACTATACACTGTGACAACCAAGCCGCAATCCATATTGCATCCAATTCCATGTTTCATGAGAGGACAAAACACATCGAGATCGATTGTCACAAGGTCCGAGAGATAATTGAAGGAGTAACTCTCACATGCTACACCAAGAGTGAAGACCAATTGGCGGATATTTTCACCAAAGCCGCAAGTCTAAAAGTTTGTGATCATATTTATCTCAAACTAGGACTTGTGGACCTTCCCATATAATGATCAAAGGTCCCCTCTCTTGTAAATCTCACACTCTTTTTCCCTTAGAAGAGTTTTGTCGCAAGAGGTTTTCTCTCTAATGTTTTTAATGAGGTGTGGTTTATGAGAAATCCAAGCTTAACCTTCGTAACATTATGGTTAAGTTTTAGGGGGAGTATTGATCATATTAAATAAAGAGAAATAAACGTTAATGTGTGAGGCAAGAAAGCATCACAGACAATTCATCAGGGCGTAAGTCGCCACGAAGAGCTCGGTAGTAGGCGCGGGGCATCACGGGCATAAGGTACTCCACGTGGGCCGAGAGATCTTGGAATGCAGTATACGAAGTAGCCCGAGGGAATCAAAGAGGGTGCGGGAGACTCGACCTTTAACGTGGTAAGGACGCGTTCTCCCCGGAAGACCCAAACGATAGGGTTCCTCGGGACTCGAGGTACGAAAACGACTCCTAAGGCTCGTGGGAACCAGGGACCTTATCTTTGACCAATGTGGACCCATGATGAAGTCATGGAGTCGTTGGAGGAAAAGAAGACTTGAGAGGGACCACCGGGTCACTCTCATCCCGGGACCACTTTACCCAGGGACAACACCCCTCTTCTCTCCTCATTTCAAACGGCTACTTCAACACCAACGGCTACTTCCTCTATGCTTCTTCTTCCTCTTATGTGTCCTATATATGTCATGAAATGTATTGAATGTTGCTAAGGATTTTTGAATCAATGAAAATGACTTTACTTCATATTCTTTATCTCAATTTCTACTTTTCAATTCTTAGTCTCTTAGTCTCAAATTCTTACAAGCCACACTATATTCAAAGAAGGCAGATTCCACAATCACTCATGCACTTTCCCTTTGATTTTGTTGTTGGAAATGTCTAATTCCTTTAAGTTCCGTTGTTTCTTCAAAAACTCAGGGAACTCGCTGATGTCGCAACTCGACAAGCCCAAGATGGTAAACTTGGTTGATAAGGATCATCTGGAATGGAGCTAATCCATGGTATACTATTCCCGGAAATATCTAAAGTCCTCAAAGACTTGAGTGGCAAGAAATATAAGTTATTTGGAAAATGTTGAGAAAAGCGAGGTCTGTGAGGTTACCTAACTTTGATATAGGCTCTTTAATTTTACTACTAAAAAGGTTATTGCCAAGGATTACCCTCTGAGTTTTACATGATGATGAAAAAGAATATATATATTGAATTGGGTCATGGAGATAGTTTCCACTCAAATCAAGATATGATAAGGAAGACGACATGGTGAGTAGACAAGAAGGAATAGGCCCAAAAAAGTTATTTGAAGAAAGGTCCAAGTCAATTAGGTGGCTTAAGTTGTAAAGTGAAGATGGAATTTCATGGATGAAACCATTATCCTAAAGATTCAAGAGCTTCAAGTCAGCGAGTTTGCCAAACTCGGTTGGGGAATAGAGTGGAGAAAAAGTCGTTGAAAGAGAGATCGAAATAGGTGAGACTGAGTAACTTTGAGATAGGTTCTTGGAATCTACTACTGAATAGGTGTGTGATAAGTGAAAGCTTATTCAGTTGCAACGAAGAAGAGATATTGATAGTTTCAATAGGGTCTCTAAGCCGGTTTTGGCTCAAATTTAGAGATGATAGAAAAAACATGGAGAATAGAGAAGAAAGAACGGTTCTAGAAAAGTGATTCAAGGAAATGTTTATATGTGAAAGTTTGGTTATATTGTATATAAAGGGAAAACTACCAGTAAGGTTGTTACGTGAAAGGTCTAAATATGTTAGGTTGCTTAAGTTACCAACTGAAGATGGAACTTCTCCAAACAAGAGGTGTTGGGGAGATCGAGTCACCTGAGGTGTTTGAATTCGAAAAGGCTACTATTAGCCTTGAAACTAACACTGAGACATTGATTATGAAGGTGTAGCTCTGTCACAACACATGGTTCATTATCAAACACAACCCCATTGAAGTTGCACTACAAGAAAACATGCCATTTGCGATGGAAATTTGCATCGCGAAAGCCTCGCAAAAGACTAAATGACACGGCCTTGTGACGTCATGAAATATGTCGTGATTCACAAGTCGCAAACATGTTTCCCTTGCCTAGACGTCGCAAGGCACGATGTCGCAAGGGAGAAGCATGATTTGGGATGCGAACGCGATGGCGTGCAATGCGACTCTTTGACCAGGGGGATCTCATCGACATCATATAGATAACGAGTGTAGGAATTATGAGATCTAAACATCTCAAAAATAAAAAATGAAAATACAAATACAGAATACTAAATTAGTCTAATAAAATCGAAAAACGTTTAGTACATTCGAAAATCACTTTATAAAATTAAGTGTAATAAATACAAAATTTTATAAGTAAATCCGAAAATCGTTTTGTAAAACCAAAAATCACTTTATAAAAATTCAAATAAAGTGTTAGAAATAGAAAAATACTGTAATAAATACAAATTTTTTAAGTAAACCCGAAATTTTGTTTTGTAAAAACAAAAATCATTGTATAAAAATTGAAATAAAGTTTTAAGAATCCAAAATAGTGTAAGAAATACAAAATCTTTTAAGTAAATCCGAAAATAGTTTTGTAAAACCGAAAGTCATTTTATAAAAATTCAAATAAAGTTTTGAAAATCCAAAATAGTGTAATATATACAAAAAAAATTTAAGTAAATCCGAAAATCGTTTTTTAAAACCGAAAATCTTCTTATAAAATTAATAAAAGATTTCAAAATCCAAAAAGTGTAATAAATCTTAAAAATATTTACGAAATATGAAAATTGTATTGTAAATAATAGAAAACGTTTTGCAAATCCGAAAATTGTGTTCTAAATAAAAAAATCGTGTAATAAATTCGAAAATTGTTTTCTAAATCCAAAAATAAATCCGAAAAATATTGAGTTAATCCGTAATTCTGAAATTCGACTTCTAAGACCCTAGATCTAAATTTCATCCGAGATCTACATTCTAAACACAAAAAAGGAGAGGAATCACTTAACTTGGGAGGAGCAGGACGTCGTCGGTGCTGTAGCGAGGAGGAAGAACTTTGGTCGGCGACTGGGAATGGAGAGAAGAGATTAGCGTTGATGGATGAGTGATGAGAAGAGAGATTATAGGAGGAACAACCTTACCGTGGAGGCGGACGGCGTCGGAGATGGAGTCGCCATGGCGGATCAAGCTGGAGAGGAAGATCGACGGCGAGAACCAAGAAAGAGATGGAAGTTGAAGAGATTTTGCGAAGATGAGATAAAGAAGAAAAGGAGAACGACACTGTATACAAATTAAATGGCCATCGCAAGGGTCTCGCAAGAACGCGACGGCCCTGCGATGGTTCTAGGGTTTTTAACGTTGTGAGTGCCCTGCGAGACCCTTGCAACATATGGACCTTAGACGTCGCAAGGGCCTCACATGTCTTTTTTTTTTAAAAAGGTTCTGAGAGCGTAAGTATGGATATATGTAGATTGCCTTCAGGATTATCATGGAGTGAAACATATTCATACATTTGATGTTTGACAATTAAAGAATCATTTGTTTCCAATAAAATATTTATGCATATGTTAACACTGTATAATAGTTGTTAATTCCAAAAACGGTAATGATTTTTTTAAAGGAAAAATAGACTCTCCTAGGTGATGTTCCTTATATTTTGTCGATTTTGAGCTCATTATTACGGTTATATTTGGAGAATTTGTCTCAGTTTTATTGATATTTTAGGTCAAAAATGTTCAGAGTTGGAATCATGCTTGAAGGTGGACTTTGGAGAAGTTTGAAGCTTTTTCCGGTATTCTCCACGAGAGGAAGGATCAATCGATCAACATAAGGGTCGATCGATCAGTGCTTTAACAAGGAATGTGCGCACGATCTGAAGAATGACTTGGATTCTGAGAGATCGACTCAATATCCAAAGATCGATTGTTCAACACAAGGATCGATCGATCGATGCCCTTCGAAGAAACCTAATTTCACGATTTTTCAGCACTTGTTTTGGGACTTATAAATACTATTTTCCTATTTTATTTTTAGAGGCATCTTTGAGTTGTTGAAGAACGATTTTTACAGAAGTTTGAGAGTTTGTAAGCTAGGAAGAAGATCTCTTCACACTTGAGAAGAATTTCTGAATCCTACTTCTATTTATTAATGCAATTTCAGTTTCAGTTCATCATGATTTGCTTGATTCATTGTTCTATGTCTGAGTAGATCTTAGATCGGATTTAGGGATTCCAGGGTATTAGAATTCATTGTTAGGGAACAAATAGGATTGATGAATAGATGATTCTCCTTCAAATACTTGAGTTTAATGCATAGATTAGCCTGATCACCTAGTCGATGATTTTAGGTTGTTAACTTTCCAGAAATTTTTTAAGAACTAGATCTAGATTAGAAAAGGAATTCCTTCACTACCAACGAGAGTTGATGCTAAGTTGGATTGTGGGTAATTGAACCTATGCGATAAAGCCTACTTGTAATCTGAAACCAACGAGAGTTAGGACCTTTAGATTATTAGTGGAGGGGTAAACTCAATGAGAGTTGGTTTATCTTTATTTATGTTCAAGCCGAGAATATGATCAGATTAGTTCCTGAATAGTTTCCCTGAAAAGAGTTCTAACTCCTGAATGAATACCTGATATCCGATTATTTTAGTTATTTGATTTTATTCGCGTTTAAGTTGTCAGTATTTACTTCTCTGATTTTGATTGATATAGCTTGCGATTCGATAAAAGTCGAAAGTGTAATCTGGTTCTCGGAGGAATTCGACCCCGAAATACTATTACGTTTGCTGTGAACTTGCAGTAGGATACATGGTTAAAACTCTTGTTATCAAGTTTTTGGCGCCGTTGCCGGTGAACCAATAGTTGCCTTTCAATTTTCTGTTTACAGTTTCAAGTCTATATCGTTACATTTTTCTTTTTGTTCGTTTTTGTTCCTTTTCAGGTGTATGACCCAAAGTCAAGGTTCAGAAAATCTATTCAACTTGGATAATCAAGTGCTTGCGAGGGTTAAAAGAGAAAACCGAAGAGCTAGGAATATGAATCCTCCAGAGAATCAAGCACAGAATCCGCAGGATATGGCAACAATGGTACAACAATTGCAGAGAGAGGTGGCTGAGATTAGGAGAGCATGAGAGCCTGCTCAACGTAGAGCGATAGGTGACATGGACACTCCACACACCCACTATCAAAATCGCTCAGCTTATTGGGTTGGTTAAGCAGTATGTCTTCAATGGACTTCCAGGGGAGAATCCTATGGATCACATAGAGAATTTCAAAGACATATGTGGCACCACAAGCTCTAATGGTGTACCTGCTGATTCTGTGAAGTGTAAGCTTTTCCATCATTCACTCTTAGACAGAGCTTCTAGGTGGTTGCGTTCATTACCTCCAGAATCACTCACCAAATGGGCTCAGGTTCGAGCAGCGTTTATTGATCAGTTCTACACTAAGTCCAAGACTGCAGCTCTCAGGAGCAAGATTTCATTGTTTCAGCAACGATCTGGGGAATCTCTGAATGAAGCATGGGAACGTTTCAATGAGTATCAGCGAGATTGTCCACACCATGGATACTCGGATGAGCAGCTTCTCAACACTTTCTATAGTGGAATCGAGTGAGAGTACAAGAGTTTCCTGAATGCTGCCAGCAATGGAGACTTTATGACTAACACTATGGATGAAGCTTTCACTCTGATTGATAACTTGGCTGCAAGTTCTGGTAGTCATTGTCCAGAATATGATTGAAATAGGAAGGTAAACAGTGTGGAGATTCAGAGGATTGATGACATTGCTGAAAAATTGGATATTCTGATACGAGCAAATCAAGGTAATCAGAGGAGTGTGAATCAAGTTGAGGACAACAGAGAAGTGGCTCAGATTCAAAATGATTCGGTTGGTTCTGAAGACCAAAGGGAGGTCGATTATGTTAACTGGCAGAACATGGAGCAAAACCCGAACTACCTTTCCTACAAGAGCACTAACGTCGAGAACCCGCGTGATGTTACTTTTCAAGCGCCCACATTGCCTCAAGGATCAGCTTTTCAGGAAAAGTCATTCATTCAGAATTCAGGTCAAAGATGGAGTAATCAGAAGCCGTTTGTTCCCAATGCAGGAGGAAGTAACTGGCAAAGGCCAGATAAGCCTTATGTACCACCGCCGATGCAGCAACAGCCTTCAGCAGCAGCTTCATGAACATCAAACGAAGAGATCAAGACCTTGATCCAGCAACTTGTTATTGAGCAACAAAAGACTACAAGGGAACTTAATGCTAAGATGGACAATATCTACAATGATCTGAATGGGAAGTTTGAGTCAGTTTTCATGCATATCAAGAAGCTAAACACCTAAGGTGCTCAAACTGTTGAGGCTATTAAATGTCCACAAGGAGCTTTACTTGGGAAAGTTGAGAAGAATCCCAAGGAATCTTGCAATGTGGTCAATTTTGAAGTAGGGAGTTCAGATGAGAGTAAGTACAACCCTCTTATTCCATACCCTAAAGAGCTTGTGAAGATAGAAGGTTAAGGAGAGTTCACTGTATCTTGTCGGGTTGGACAACTAGTTTTCAGTGATGCCTTGTGTGATTCTGGAGCTAGTATCAATGTGATCTCTTTGGAGACTATGCAGAAACTCGGTATTGAACTAATGCAGGAGCATCACTCATCGGTTTTTATTGGAGATGCATCTTCTAAGGTACCTAGAAGAAGACTTGTTGACTTCACTCTTCTGGTTGGGAATTGCAAGATCCCTACAGACTTTATTGTTGTTGAAATGGCAAGAGAAGGAGCTGTTCCGATCTTATTGGGAAGGTCATTCCTCAACAAAGCTGGTGCTAAGTTAGACTTCCTAAGTCAGATAGTCGTGTTGCAGAACGTGGAAAAGGATGTTTCATATCCTATTCAAGCTTCATCGAGTAATTTATGTGGGATGATTTGAGATGATGGAGGGAAGCAAGTGAGCACTAAATCATTGACTCAGGTTGCAGTATATGGTGAAGAAGACAGTGATTGTGATGAGGAGTATGGGTTGTTCAGTGAACAGGAGAAGGAATCAGTTGAACATCAAGACACTTGTATCCTTTATCGTCTTGACAAATTCTGCAACTATGATGTTAAAGGTTTTGTTATCAAAGTTTTTGCAGGTAGTCCTGGCTTTGATACTTCTGGAAATCTACACGGTCAAAGAGATATGCCGGGATGGAACTGTTGCATTGCTGGATGCTTCAGGAAGGACAATATACAAGAAAGATGAACAGTTGAAGAAGTTCATCATTGAAGAGATTAGTGTCCGAGGAGTGAGCAAACCTCACTTAAGAGGTTCCGCCATCTGAATGACATCCGAGTTAAGCTAATGACAGTAAAAAAGCGTTGAGTGGGAGGCAACCCACTATTAGGTAGTTTTTTTTTAGTTTGCATTTGTTTTTGGTTTTGTGTTTTTGTTCAAAGTCGGAAGCTGTCAGAAAGCAATGATCGATCGATCCACTCAACGATCGATCGATCAATACACATAGTAGGTTTGCGCACGATCCACTGCACGACCGAGCACTCAGAGATCGATCGAGCAAGAAGACCGCATGATCTACTGCCCGACCGAACAAGCATAGCCCGACTAATCGAGCCAGAAGACCGCACGATCTACTGCCCGAGCGAACAAGCATAGCCCGACTAATCGAGCAAGAAGACCGCACGATCTACTGCCCGACCGAACAAGCATATCTCCGACTAATCGAGCAAGAAGAGCCGCACGATCCAGAGCACGACATGAAAAAAGAAAGATAGATCGAGCAAAAAGAGCGCACGATATAGAGCATGACATGAAAATGATAGATCGATCGAGCTATTTAAGAAGAAGTTACGCACGATCCATTGCCAGACTTAGAAGGTAAGGATCGATCGTTCTTTGCTCGCGAGAGCACAAATCGATCGATCAACATTAGGATCGATCGATCCTTAACCCCAGATTTGTCTCCTTAAACGCGCAGAACGGTTACAATTCGAGAAATTTATATTCCGAAAAATTTCAAACCTTGATTTTTGTCTCGCTTTTCATCCGTTTTTAATGATTCAAAAGCCTAATCCGCTTAGAATTTCACCCTCTATCTGATTCTGTGGTTAATTACTTCGATTAGCAAAGTGTGTTCTCTAAATTTGAATTTTCTATCCGATTTTGGGAGTTGAATTGGGTAAAAGGGAACTTGCTTTCTTGTTGATTTTCATTGATTAATTGATGCATGTGCCTTATTCTTACATGAATTCGACCCCCTTTTTCTGTTTGGATCATTGAATTTCAATTAGAGATTTCTTGTTAGGTTGAAAGAGAATTTCTAGAGGGATTTCGAAATTTTTAGGCTTGATTTTGATGATTGTAGTTCGATTGATGCATTGCTGGATGTTTATCTTGTTTAATTGAATAAGCAAGCGAACCATTGATCATTTGTATGCCCAGAATATCAAACTCTTGTGAATTTTCTCAATCACAAACTCATTTTTTTCCGGTTATGTCTCTGTTCTTTCATTGTAGATGGTTCGAACATCAACTTCTAATCCTAAGAAACCTACAAAGAAGGTGCCGAGTATCTTCGAATCTTCAGCGTGGTCAGTCGTTACAACAACATGACGATGCATCTGGATATGGACAACTTGGTGAGTGTTTGCCGTGGCCGAGACCGAAACAAACATATTTTATTGATAATGTGGCTAGCAGGGACACTCCTTCTTTTGTCAGAACTACGACAGCATATAAAGATAGAAAGGAAGGAGATGGTTGGAAGAGCTTTCATGAAAGCTTCTATGATCAAATCCTGACTAACATGTTGATTCCAACGAAGTTCTTTTGCTGTGAGACATTGCATCGGATGGGGATTCTCAAAGATGTTACTCAGCTGCTAGATAATGTTTGTCTGACCAAGTTCTGTTTTGAGGCTTATCCACTGTATTCGGAGGTCGTCATGTAGTTCTTAGCGGCATGTGATATACATATGTGTTATGATCCTCACAGTCCAGTTTATGCTCAGTACCTCACGTACTTATATAGAGGAGCTCTTTAGACGATCATCGTTCACGAGTTATGCCAGATTTACGGTTTTGAGGAGTATGCAGTTGGACAGAAACCATCGAAGAACTCTCCTCCGAAGAATGCATTGTGGTACTTGTTGTCTGGTGATGGGTATCCGAGTAAGTCTTCAAAGCTTACTCACATCAGGAATCCTACTATTAGGATAGTTGCTAAGCATATCGGGTCAACCATTCTAGCCAAGGAAGAGTCAGGCAGTGTCACCAAATCTCAGCTGGAGTACTTGCACGAGGCCATCTCTCATTTGGTACCAGATCTTTATCAAGATCCTACTTATGCTACAGGTCCTCCTTTGAACATCAACTGGGGGTATCTATTTGCTAATGATCTGATCAAGCGCAGATATAGAGGTGACCCGAGGAAGGGAGTAGTTGAGCCGATTGGTAGTCTCCTGACACCAATTTTCAAGTTTCATGGATAAGATCTCGGCCAGACAGAGGTTGTGCAGAGGATAAATTTGATCGATACAGCTGCATTGGCCAGATTTGGGTACTTTTTGGAGAAGAAACAGTGAACTTTCTTCGATGACACGCCACATATGATGTATGTCACCTTTCCAGCTGCTCACATCACTTCGGTTACCTGCAGAGAGAATGTGGAGTTCCGGCCATATTTGTCGCATCCTGAGATCTCCAGCAAGCTTAAGGAGAAGAAAGCCGCACCACGCGCCTGTAAGATTGATAAGATTAATGGAGATTAATGTAGAATCAAAAAGAAGAATGAGATGAGATTTGAAATGAGAGTGAGAGAGTGAGAGAGAGTGAGAGGCGAAATTGTATTGTAGAGTGAGAAGAAGAGAATTCTCTTTCTTAATCTTTACATTGTGATGAGTACAATATATATAGGGAAACAAAGTAAAACCCTAGCCTATACATACACAAATCTCAGCCATTTACAATATATAAGACAAATCACTAAAGACAAACACTAAAGACAAAATATTACCCAAATTGGTAAGACACCAATCTGAGCCAAGAAAGAGGCTTGTCTCCTTTGCCCAAACTACTCCAACGGTCACATGTGTCTTAAGAAGACATGTGACTTCTCCTAGTTACTTTGGGACTACACTTAGAAGCTTTTCCACCTTGTAGTTTCCTCGTAACCGAATGTAAACTCCTTTTTCCTTCCTATTACATTCGGTTGCTTATGATCATGAGTTTAACACTCCCCCTCAAGCTTGAACCCGCAATGTGATTTATTAGGATCAAGCTTGAAGGTTGTAACTCCCCACCTCATTAAAAACCTTTGCGGAAAACCCAATTGGGACAAAACCGACTAACGGAAAAATAGTATGGATCGTTGTCACTTCTTGGACACATCAAGTAGTCCAAGCTTCGAATAGACAAACTCACATACCTTTGAGCTTGCAGCTTTGGTGAAAATCTCAGCCAATTGATCCGAGCTTCTTGTATAACATGGTAAGATCACTCATTGCTCCACCTTCTCTTGAACCTTGTGACAATCCACCTCAATGTGCTTTGTTCTCTCATGAAACACTGAGTTGGAAGCAATGTGTATGGCCGCTTGATTATCATAATGCATTGTGATCGGTTCATCATTCTCAACTCCCAGATCACAATAGCCAACAAGGGTTGTATCCTCATTTCTACCCATCCATATGCCTTGTTTTGGGGTTCCTTTGAGGTATCTAAGGATCCGATCTACCATTCTCCAATGACACATCTTTGGGGATTGCATATGTTGGCTAACTTGATTGACTGCAAAACACAAATCCGGTCTTGTTATTGTAAGATATATTAACTTACCTACCATTTTCCGTATTGGTGTACATCTTCAAACTGTTCATCATCTTTCTCCCCCTTGCACGTTACTTTGTAGGCATCTTCAAGTGGAGTTTTAGCTATCCTTGTACCTACATTACACTCATTCAAGAGATCAAATACATACTTCCTTTGAGATAAGAAGAGGCCTTCTATGGATCGGCACACTTCAATCCCAAAGAAGTATTTCATTTCTCCCAAATCCTTGATATCAAAGACAAATTTAAGGTGTTCTTTGATGCCTTTGATACCTTCTTTGTCACTTCCCGTGACGATTATATCATCAACGTACACAAGAACCACAACAGTTCCATCCTTACCTTGGCTTGTGAAAAGTGTATGGTCAGCCTCAGATTTTTGAAACCCATGGTCACGTAATGTATGACTCAGCTTGTGATACCAAGCTCTTGGTGATTGCTTGAGGCCATATATAGCCTTTCGTAGTCTCAAGACATTTCCGGGTGCTACAATGTGTGCCAATCCGGTGGTGGATACATATACACTTCATCTTCAAGTTCACTTTGTAGAAAAGCATTCTTGACATCCATCTGCCACAATTCCCAATCAAGATTAGTGGCTAAAGAAAGTACAACACGTACGGTGTGTAATTTTGCAACCGGTGCAAAGGTGTCATGATAGTCTTCTCCATATGTTTGGGTGAATCCCCTGGCAACTAGACGTGCCTTGTATCTCTCAATTTGACCATCACTTTTGTATTTGATTGTAAAAATCCACCGAGAGGTAACAACCTTCTTTCCCAGTGGTAGTGATGTTTCATCCCAAGTGTGGTTTTTGTCCATTGCACGATGTTCTTCACTAACTGCATCACGCCACACCTTGTGTTCTCTAGCTTCTTCATAAGAGTGTGGTACATGGTGTTGATCAAGTGCAGTTATGAAGGCTTGATGCTCAGCAGGAACCTCCACTAAGTGGCAAGCATTCTGTCTCGGATGAGCCACAACCATGTTATTGTAGTATACCCTGGAGTTGATCCAATTGGAGGGATCTTTCCTCACTCTTTGGCTTCTCCTTAGAGGTACAGGCGCCAGAGGCTCAGCCACATCCCCAGACTCACCTTCAGATACATAATACTGTTCTTCTACATGCTCAGCCAATGGTGGAATATCCTTATCATTACCATCCATCAGCACATTAGGTTCTGGAGTTAGAATCTCGTCAGTACATTCCTCACTTGGCAGAGTAATGTCTTGAGGTGAGTTACAACGGCCACGGTCTCCATTTTCATTAGGTCTAGTATCACCAGAGCGCACAACTAAGTCTCCAATTCCAAGCTTCTCAAGTATCATCTGAAGACTCTTTGCACGATCTGATGTGTTGTGATTGAGATCTTGAAGGCCAGACCAGTCTTTATCTTCAAAGAAACCCTTTTCTTCCATGAATTTCACTTCTCTAGACACCCTCACCCTCCTTGTTTCCGGTATATAACATTTATACCCTTTTTGTGTTGTGGAGTACCCAATGAACATTCCTTTAACACTCTTAGCCTCCAACTTATTTCTCTGTTCACCTGCCACTAAAACAAAGCAAACACACCCAAAAACTCTCAAATGGTTAATAGATGGTTTAACTTGGGTTAATACCTCAAATGGTGATTTGTCTAAGAGCACTTTTGTTGGAGTTCGGTTGATGAGATAACATGCGGATGTCATAGCATCACTCCAAAACTTCTTGGGAACATTTGTATGGAACATCATAGACCTTGCCACTTCCATTAAGTGCCGATTCTTCCTTTCAGCCACACCATTTTGTTGTGGTGTGTATGGGCAAGTTGTTTGATGCACGATTCCATGTTTATTTAGGTGTTGTTTGAATGTATGGCTCGTGTATTCTCCACCATTATCTGTTCTCAAAATTTTAATCTTGCCATTATATTGGTTAGTCACATATGTTTGAAAATTTGTAAAAGCTTCTAACACCCTATCTTTTGATGGCAACAATGTTAACCAAGTATACTTGGATTTTTCATCAATGAATGTGACAAAGTATGTATGGTGTTCTCTAGATTCACACGGTGCAGTCCAAACATCAGAGTGTATTAAATCAAAGCAATGTTCATAAATTGTTGAAGACTTAGGAAACACCAATCTACAATGTTTCCCAAGTATACAAGCTTCACAATCATCATTTTTAAACGAAATTCTAGGCAACAACAATGCTAAAGCACGAGAATGAGGGTGACCAAGTCTAGCATGCCATAAACTACTTTCATTACTACTGCAAGAACTAGATAAACAAGAAAAAGGTAAAGATAGGTTCGGATTTCTCTCAGCCTCTTCTAGGAGATACAATCCGTCTTTAGTGGTTCCTTCTCCAAGAACCTTGCCACTCTTAATATCCTGAAAACATACTCCGTTAGGCTCAAATATAGCTCTACAATTCAGATCACTAACCGTTTTACTTACACTTAGCAAGTTTGAAGTGAACGAAGGCATGTAAAATGCCTTCGAGCATTTATCAAATAATTTCAAGTCACCAATGCCTCTAATAGGAACCTTTTTACCATCTGCTATAACCACATTCCCTAAGGTTGGTTTTATGTTACTAAGCAATCTAGGGTTCTTAATCATATTATGTGAAGCACCAGAATCAACAATAAGATTATCCGATATTTTAGAAGAATGATAGGAGGTACCGAATTCTTTTAGTGCATTGATGGATTTGATGAGCTCATCAAGGTCGGATCGCTTTACATAGTCACCATGGGTCACAGCCATGGCCTTTCCATCCGTCACTTGAGAAGAAGAGCTTGTATGGATGCTGTTTTGTGTTCCCACATCTTCAGCCGCAAGGTTGGCTCTTTATTTTTCAAGACGATTTTGCTTGAGATGAAGGTGTAAAATCCAACATCGCTCTTTGCCATGTCCTTTTCTCTTGCAATGGTCACAGAACCATGTCTTCTTCTCCTCTGGCCTATACGTCACCTTATTAGCCAAGACGATCTCCCCCTTACCACCAAGCAAAGTCCTAGATCCTTGTTCTCTTTGAACACAGCCACAAACTTCTTCCAAGCTAGGGAGCTTGTCTTGCCTCAAAAGATGACGAATGAGGTCACCATAGGATGGATTCAGATTCATCATAAGCCCGAATACTTTGTCTTGTTCCAGTCTTTCTCCCAAAACCACCGGATCCAATGTAGGAGGTCTAAGCATCTCAAGTTCTGCCCAAAGAGACCTATACTTGCCAAACCATTGGGTGAACTCCATATCATCTTGGATAAGCTCAGTAATAGCCTTCTTAACCTCATAAACTCGGCTGAGATTAGACACATTTCCATACACCTTCTTGAGAATATCCCATAGGTGTTTAGCACTTTCACAATAGGAATAGGCTTCATGAATGGCTGGTTCAAGAGAGCTTTGGATGATGACAAGAGCAACTTGGTCATCTTGGTACCATTTTGCTTCATCTTCACCCGCAGCCACAACCACCGTAGAGGTTTCTTCACCCTCCTTCGCCTTTCCTCTAGTAACCACCGCCTTCTTTGGAGCTCCAACATCAATATGAGCCCAAAGCCCTCGGCCACTCAACACACTCTTAATGGTCCTTGACCACAGCAAGTAATTCACACCCTTAAGGGTTACATGAACACCGAAATTCTTTAGATTTTCCATCACAAACAGCAAGAAACACTCTATTACCCAGTGGTCAATAGGAAAGCTTCAAGAACAACAATGGAGATTTTGTAACAGAAAATGAAAAAGAGAAGGAGATTCAGCGGAATAGAAGGGTCTCAAGAGTCTTGTAGCTCTGATACCATGTAAGATTGATAAGATTAATGGAGATTAATGTAGAATCAAGAAGAAGAATGAGATGAGATTTGAAATGAGAGTGAGAGAGTGAGAGAGAGTGAGATGCGAAATTGTATTGTAGAGTGAGAAGAAGAGAATTCTCTTTCTTAATCTTTACATTGTGATGAGTACAATATATATAGGGAAACAAAGTAAAACCCTAGCCTATACATACACAAATCTCAGCCATTTACAATATATAAGACAAATCACTAAAGACAAACACTAAAGACAAAATATTACCCAAATTGGTAAGTAACCAATCTGAGCCAATAAAGAGGCTTGTCTCCTTTGCCCAAACTACTCCAACGGTCACATGTGTCTTAAGAAGACATGTGACTTCTCCTAGTTACTTTGGGACTACACTTAGAAGCTTTTCCACCTTGTAGTTTCCTCGTAACCGAATGTAAACTCCTTTTTCCTTCCTATTACATTCGGTTGCTTATGATAATGAGTTTAACAGCGCCCGGTCTAGGATAACTTGAGCTTCCATTCTGCTCCATTCGTACCTCCAGCTCCAGCTACTCAAACTTCCAGGTTTTAGCTTCCTGAGTTTCCTGAGGAGGAACTCGGACTACCTCATTACTCACCAGACTTCACGGATCAGCAATTTAGAGAGTGAGAAGTCGAGAATGAGAGGAGGAAGAGATCAATTCAGCGGACCATTTGGGATGCTTTGAGGAGGATCCCAGCTTCTTTTTGTATGAGTGCACCTGAAGCTGATCGCGATGAGCATGTCTCTATGCCTACTGCACCTACTAGCCGACCAGATGTTGCTAAACATCGGTCTGATGATGATGAGGATGATCGGCCAATGGATTATTGCTTTCCTCACCGTCGCAGAGCACTGAGCGACCGCGATAGCCAGAATCTTGAGTACCTTCTTGGCTACTTCCTACCTTTGTTTCAGTTTCTTTTCATTTTATTTTAGACTATTTCTTTTTGCTTTCTTTTGTTTCTTATGCATTTTTATGTCTTTTTTTATTTATTTTTACATCGGGACGGTGTAAAGTAAGTCTGGGGAGAACACTAATTTTTCTGTTTTGTTTCTTTTGCATTCTCGATTTTTCAGACTATTTCTTTCATTTATTTCTGTATTTTAAGCTTTTGAGACTGACATTAGACTACTTGATTTTCGATTTTCTCAACATTAGCATGGACTTAGTATCGCTTGATTTGCATTTGTCAGGAATCGATCACACTATTGGAAAACCTAGAGACAAAGCAACACTCAGTTTCAGAGCACATTCCTCTCGTCAAGGGAATTGGTAATACAGGTATGTTCCTTCTCTTTACTCAATGAAAGATGTTCCTTGTAAGTTTCGTTCTGTTTCTCTCTTCATCATTTTCAGGCATTTTAAGCCAAATTTTCTGATGGTACTCGATCTAAGTTTTTGCATGAAGTTAGCCTAGGGTAAAAGTTTCCCAATGACACTGCGAGTTATTAAAGCGAATTGGACATTTCTGAGGATACATCCAATAATGTAATCTTTTTCACTTTACTAATTAGCTTACTAAAGGAAACTCCAATGAAGCAACTTATTGGGAAAAATTGGTTTTATGAAAAGAGAGAGATGAAATCAGATTGAATGTAGTCTAGACAGTAGAAGTGGGAACTTTTCGCCTCTTGATCGATATTCCCTCGAATGAGACTGCACTTAGATTTATTAGGAAGTCAGTATGGGGAATCTGATTGTTTGTTTTGAATTGTGACACGAGATTGTTATGTTTGCTAAGTCTGGGGGAAGTACAAGGTGGTCTCGATTTTGATGAGTAATATTCTTGTTATCACTTTGGATTTGATGTGCAGGATATGGAGAGAGTCCTTTGTCTAATGATATGTGATCTTCCTACAGTCTTTCTTTCTTTGCTTGAGGACAAGCAAGAAGCTAAATCTGGGGAAATTGATGTTCCTCAGATTTTGTCGGTTTTGAGCTCATTATTATGGTTATATTTGGAAAATTCGTCTGAGTTTTATTGAGATTTCAGGTCATAAACGTTCAGAGTTGGAATCATGCTTGAAGGTGGACTTTGGAGAAGTTTGAAACATTTTCTGGTATTCTCCACGAGAGGAAGGATCAATCGATCAACACAAGGGTCGATCGATCAGTGCTTTAACAAGGAATGTGCGCACGATCTAAAGAACGACTTGGATTCTGAGAGATCGACTCAATATCCAAAGATCGATCGATCAACACAAGGATCGATCGATCGATTCCCTTCGAAGAAACCTAATTTCACGATTTTTCAGCACTTGTTTTGGGACCTATAAATACTATTTTCCTATTTTATTTTTAGAGGCATCTTTGAGTTGTTGAAGAACGATTTTTACAGAAGTTTGAGAGTTTGTAAGCTAGGAAGAAGATCTCTTAAAAGTTGAGAAGAATTTCTGAATCCTACTTCTATTTATTAATGCAATTTCAGTTTCAGTTCATCATGATTAGCTTGATTCAATTTTTTATGTCTAAGTAGATCTTAGATCGGATTTAGGGATTCTAGGGTTTTAGAATTCATTGTTAGGGAACAAATAGAATTGATAAATAGATGATTCTCCTTCTAATACTTGAGTTTAATGCATAGATTAGCCAGATCACCTAGTAGATGATTTTAGGTTGTTAACTTTCCAGAAGTTTGTTAAGAACTAGATCTAGATTAGAAAAGCAATTCCTTCACTACCAACGAGAGTTGATGCTAGGTTGGATTGTGGGTAATTGAACCTAAGTGATAAAGCCTACTTGTAATCTGAAACCAACGAGAGTTAGGACCTTTAGATTATTAGTAGAGGGGTAGACTCAATCAGAGTTGGTTTATCTTTATTTATGTTCAAGCCGAGAATATGATCAGATTAGTTCCTGAATAGTTTCTCTGACAAGAGTTCTAACTCCTGAATGAATACCAGATATAGCTTGCGATTCGATAAAAGTCAAAATTGTAATTTGGTTCTCTGAGGAATTCGACCCCTAAATACTATTACGTTTGTTGTGCACTTGCAGTAGGATACAGGGTTAAAACTCTTGTTATCACTAGGCCCTTTCGACGTCTAAGGTCCAGATCTCGCAAGAGTCTTGAAAACATATTCATACATCTGATGTTTGACAATTAAAGAATCATTCGTTTCCAATAATATATTCATGCATATGTTAACACCGTATAATAGTTGTTAATTCCAACTATGCTAGGCCCTTGCGACGTCTGATGGTCCAGATGTCACAAGGGTCTCGCAAACCTGCGAGATACTTGCGACATCTCGACCCTAAATGTCGTAAGGACCTAGCAGAGTCTATTTTTTATTTAAAAAATCTTTACCAAGAGCGTAAGTATGGATATATGTAGATTACCTTCGGGATATCGTGGAGTGAAACATATTCATACATTTGATATTTGACAATCAAAGAATCATTCGTTTCCAATAAAATATTCATGCATATGTCAACACCGTATAATAGTTGTTAATTCCAAAAACGGTAAGGATTTTTTTTTTAAAAAATAGACTATGCTAGGCCCTTGCAACGTCTAGGGTCCAGATGTTGCAAGGGTCTCGCAAACCTGCGAGATCTTTGCGACATATGGACCCTAAACATCACAAGGGCCTATCAGAGTCTATTTTTTAAAAAAAAACCTTACTTAAAGCGTAAGTATGGATATATGTAGATTGCGTTCGGGATTATTGTGGAGTGAAACATATTCATACATTTGATGTTTGACAATCAAGAATCATTCATTTCCAATAATATATTCATGCATATGTTAACACCGTATAATAGTTGTTAATTCCGAAAACGGTAAGAATTGTTTTTAAAAAAATAGACTCTGTTGGGCCCTTGTGACGTCTAGGGTCCAGATGTCGCAAGAGTCTCGCAAACCTGCGAGATCCTTGCGACATCTCGACCCTAAACGTCGTAAGGACCTAGCAGAGTCTATTTTTTCAAAAAAAATCCTTACCGAGAGCGTAAGTAGGGATACATGTAGATTGCCTTCGGGATATCGTGGAGTGAAACATATTCATACATTTGATGTTTGACAATCAAAGAATCATTCATTTCCAATAAAATATTAATGCATATGTTAACACCGTATAATAGTTGTTAATTCCAAAAACGATAAGGATTTTTTTAAAAAATAGACTATGCTGGGCCCTTGCAACGTCTAGGGTCCAGATGTCGCAAGGGTCTCGCAAACCTAAAATCTTAAACGAGAGCGTAAGTATGGATATATGTAGATTGCGTTCGGGATTATTGTGGAGTGAAACATATTCATACATTTGATGTTTGACAATCAAAGAATCATTCGTTTCCAATAAAATATTCATGCATATGTTAACACCGTATAATAGTTGTTAATTCCAAAAACAATAAGGATTTTTAAAAAAAATAGACTATGCTAGGCCCTTGCGACGTCTAGGGTCCAGATGTCGCAAGGGTCTCGCAAACCTAAAATCTTTAACGAGAGCGTAAGTATGGATATATGTAGATTTCCTTCGCGATATCGTGGAGTGAAACATATTCATACATTTGATGTTTGACAATCAAAGAATCATTTGTTTCCAATAAAATATTCATGCATATGTTAACACCGTATAATACTCGTAGGCATTCATGTACCAAAAGTGTCGCAAACTTTCGACATTCTTGCGACATTTTGTTCCAAACATGGCAGGAGCCTCGCAAATCTTTGTTTTTAAAAAAACAGTTTCAAGCATCGTTTAGATATTAAATACAAATCAATTCTCATAAGGGAACATAAATAAAAGATATTTAGTTCGGAACAAGTAAATGGTTTGCGGTGGGTTTTTTTAAAAGAAAAAGGTTTTGCGAGGCTCATGCGACGTCATGGGCGCAGATGTCACAAAAGTGTTTCAAACTTGCAACACCCTCGCGACATATGTGCCCCTAACGTCGCAATGACCTCACAAAAACTTTTTTGTATAAAAAAGGTTCGAGATACTAAGTATAACAATTTGTCGGAAAAGCTACATGAAAGGACTTATAAAATAAGTTTGGGGTTTATCCCATTAAATGAAATACATATTAACCCAATTGATCTCGAGTACCGTATGAATACGATTGATCCATGGATTTTCACTTTCATATATTCATACATTTTACGGTTACTGTTCGGGGAGGGTTGGGGTTGTTGGTAAAAAAAATCAAAATCTGCAACGTCCTTGCTACATTAGGACCATAGACGTCGCAAGGCTGTAGCAAACCTGCGACATCCTTGCGACATTTGTGGCCTGCTATACCCTTGCAACGTCTGTGATCCTGACATCGCAAGGACGTCGCTGATTCAAGTGCTTTTTTTAAAACAAAAAAAATGGCTTAGAAGCTACGTGAAATGACTTATAGAATAACGTCGAGGTTTGTCCCAATATATGAAATACATATTAAACCAATTGATCCCGAGTACCATATGAAATACAATTAATACGTTTAATCATACATTTTCACTTTCATAGGTTCATACATTTTACGGTGTCTCGATGTAGGCGGTCTAGACGTCGCAAGCATCATTTTGAAATTAGTAATTATTACAAAAAATTTACGTAGGAATCAACCAATTCTCATAACATGAACCAAAGAGAATAATGGAAAATCAAAATTTGTGTTTACTTATGAGAATTGATTCCTACTTAATTTTCCAATATTCTGTTTGGTTCATGTTATGAGAATTGGTTGATTCATACGTAACGTTTTTGTAATAATTACTAATGTGAAAACACTTTCTGTGACGTTCTTATTTTGCTAGTACACAACAATTTTTATTTCTAGAGTTTTCGTTTTTGGAAATTGTTTTGCCCTCACTAGTTTCTCTCTCTTACTACTTGCGATTTGGTGTGAAAATACAATCACATGGAGGGCTATTTATAGGGAAAAAGAACTTTTGCTATGGAATTGCAATAGAATAGTCATAAACAAAAATTCGCTTCACATGCACATATCTGGTGGAAGATTGTATAGCGTCAATATGACAGGCCATAGAGAATATTGTCTACCAAATAAACCAAATGGGCTAAATCCATCAGTGCATAAACCTAGATAAACATTCCTAGACTCTTTAGCCAAGTCGAAATGTACCGTTTGAAAATGTTTCCAAGCCTTTGCATCTGACGGATGTGTAACCTCCCCATCATTTACTTTATGTTCGGCATGCCATCTCATTGCAGAAGATGTCCTCTCCTATTGATATAATCGTTTTAATCTATCAGTGATTGGCAAGTAGCACATACGTTTGTATGGGACACGCGTCCTTCCCTTTGTTGCTCGGTATCTTGGCTTCCCACAAAAACGACATTCTTGCAACTTATCATCCTCTTTCCAGAAAATCATGCAATTGTCACTGCAAACATCAATCATTTCTGATGGTAATCCTAGACCCGCAACTACCTTCTGCATTTCATAATATCTCTCAGCAGAATTATTATCTTTTGGCAAATACTCTTTAAGCATATCAACAAATTGATTCATAATTCTCTCACTTATGTTTCCTTCACTTTAATAGACATCAACCTACATGCTAATGACAGTTTAGATAGCCCATCTCTATATCCCTCATAGATGGGTTGATTTTCAACATCTAGCATATCGTAAAATTGTTTTGCTTTCATGTTAGGTTCTTCAATAGTATTTTAAACGACACGAGGAATATTACCATGATATGCATCTGTAACCATATTGTGAAACATATTTCCTTCTAGATGAGCATAGTTTTCAAACATACTACTGCCATATTATAATTAGCATTACCATGACTAGGTTGTTCATTAACACCAGCACCCGTATTACTACTTACAGCACCCAAATTGTACCCCTCCCCATGAGAAGACCGGACATAATAGTTTGAAGTAAATCCTCTATTATATAAGTGTTTTTCACCATATCGATATTCAAATATTTTTTGTTCCCACACTTTATACATGGACAAAATATGTTACCGTCACTTTGAGTATATGGGTTATTTACCACCTGATTTATAAATGCTCGCAACCCATCTCGGAACTCCTTTGTCACTTCTCCGGTCTCCATATCCCTTCGATTATACATATATCATCGTAATGCAAACACTTCATAGTCCAACGTTATTTATTTTATCAAGATAAATAGTTTAATGGAATATATATTTGTCTCTAGAATATTTGTTTTTGGCAACCAAAATTTTCTCTCACTAGTTTCTCTCTCTTATTACTTCTAATTTGATGTCAATATGCATTCTCATGGTGGGGTATTTATAGGGAGAAACAATAATTCTGCTACAGAATTGCAATGTCGCAAATGTCAATCGCAAGAACAATGTGAAGATGTCGCAAACATGCAATATAATGGCTGTCTCGCAAGAACGTCGCAGGATTGCGATTCTTTTGCGATATATTTCTAGGTATTTCAAGAGTGTCGCAATGGAATCGCAATTACCCCGCAAGTTTGCGACGTTTTCTCCGCGTCGCATTTTTGCTATGCTCTTGCGATGCCAAATTTTGCATCGCAACAGCGTTGCAAAGGCAAAGCAATTTTGCGACATAAATTTGGCATCACAAATTTCTGTCGCAAACAGCCTATTTTCTTGTAGTGATTGTATTTGGTGTAAATCAAACGTTTTTGACATAGAGAGAGATTAGTTGAACTCACTAAACTTATTGATGCAACATGCTTTGTCTTTAAAACAAGCAAATATCAAAAATGTTTTGATCAAAAAGGTGAAAAAAAAATTTTTTAAGAACTCATAATGGGTTTCCACCATTAGAATCCCCAAAATCAAAACAAGAGTTCCTAATTTTTTAGAAATTATTAATTTCATTAAAATATTATTAAGAACCCTTAATAGGGTTCTAATGGTTGGAGATGGTCTTATAGTATGTCGTACATATATTCAAAACTTTCCCAATTTCAAAGTCAAGCTGTTTTCACTGACTTATACCATGTTTATAAAGAGTGGTATACCAATATCAAATCAAATCATACCAAATAATTCCTTCATTCATATTTGTTTACTCTATCACTACTTTCCAATGATGAAATTGTGTTTAAGGTTACATGTTTGCTCTATTTCATGTTTCATCTTTGTCTCTACTTTATTACTTCAAACTTTTGTTTCTCTTTCTCTACCATATCCTCGTCCTGACCAAGTTAAGATCCTTTTGGCTCATAAAAACGAGTACACATCATGCAGCGTTATGCCAGCTACAAACTCATGGAACAAAACACTACCAACACTACAAGAAAACAGGTCAATTGCGATGGAAAATTGCGATGCCATAATGCCATCGCAACATTGCTTCAATATTGCGATACTCTTGCGAGAAAAAATTTGGCAATGCAAAGCGTCGCAAAGATGCGATGTAAAACGGATTTCGCAAATGCGTCGCAGATTGTGCGATGGCTTTGCGATGCTATTGCGACCCGTGTAATAATATCGCAACTGCATTGCATGGTTGCGATGTCCTTGCGACACCTTCGTTCCATTGCAATTTGTGCGACATCATTGCGATGATATTACGTTGGACTTATACAACTCTAACATCTGATTCACGAGCTAAAACATTTATGGTATCAGGGTATTTGCACATTCGATTACTCGCAGAAGCAGAATTTCAATATGAACGCGGTTTTATTGTGGACAATAAGTGACTTCCCGGCGTATGGAATGTTATCAGGATGGACGACACATGGAAGGTTATCTTGTCCATATTATATGGGCTGGTCTAAAGCATTTCAATTAAAGCATGACAAGAAATCATGTCGGTTCGATTGTCATCGTCGGTTTCTCTCCATGCATCATCCATACAGAAAGAACAAGAAATTGTTCAAGAAAAACAAGGTTGTGCGTGTTCCTCCCCCATCACACATGTCAGGTAATGGAATGTTGGAGCAAATTGATCATTATGGTGCTCAGGAAACATGTGAACGTGGGGGCAATTGGCACATTCTAGGAAACATGCCTGACGGATATGGTGATCCTCACAATTGGCACAAGAAGATTATCTTTATGGGAACTCCCGTATTGGAAAGATCTCTTACTATGACACAATCTAGATCCGATGCACATTGTTAAGAACTTGTTTGACAACATTATGAACACGATTTTTAATAAGAAGGGCAAGGGTAAAGACAATCTCAAAGCAAGGTTGGACTTAGCCAAAATTTGTGCAAGACCCGAATTACATATTACCAGGGATGGCAAACAAATGATTCCAATATTTCGGTTGTCAGGAGAAGCTAAATAGACATTCTTTAGTTGGATTTCTTCGGATGTAAAGTTTCCAGATGGTTACGTGTCCAAATTCTCAAGGTGTATAGAGCAAGGGAAAAAAATATCTTGTATGAAGAGTCATAATTATCATGTATTTATGCAGCGACTACTTCCTTTTGCATTACTTGAGCTTGTACCGACTACTGTCCATGAATCAATTGTCGGTAATTGTTTTAATAGTTTTGATTTGTCTAATTGTAGTAATTATAAAAGTGGTTTACTAATTAAAGTGATTTGTCTTATTTGTAGGGATCAGAGGATTTTTTACTGATCTTTGTACACGAATACTAACAATGGATGGCATAGCTCAATTCGAAAGTAACATTCTAGTGTTGCTCTGTAACTTGGAAAAGATCTTTCCTCCTGCATTTTTTGACGTGATGGAACATCTTCCAATCCACCTACCGCAAGAATCAGCTCTTGGTGGGTCCGTTCAATTTAGATGGATGTACCCATTTGAGTGATTTATGGGCCATCTTAAAAGAAAAGTAAAAATCAAGCAAAAGTGAAAGTATCGATCGTTGTAGGAAGTCTAATTGAGGAAACTTCTTATTTCACATCTTATTAATTTAGTCTAACCGTCCAAACCAAAAGAAACCAAGTAGGACGATATGACGATGGAGGGGATGCACCATCATATGTCATTGCGGTACCTGAAATCTTTCGGCAGGTAGGGAGACTTGGTGGAAAATTAAAGGAAGAGTAATAGGAAAATCACATGTATTGTAGTGTAGCTCACAATTATATATTGCGTAATTGTGAAGACGTAGTACCATTTGAGAGGTATTTAGATATCAATTTATTTATTTATTTACACACACATCTTGTTAATAAATATATATTTTATCTGCAGTGAATTTGACAGGCAGATACGGGAAGCTTTCCTTAATTTGCAATAAAAACAAAATATAACACATACAAAGAACGTGATTGTGCAAGATGGTTAAAATACTATGTATGTAAGAATACATATTCAATATGAATATTTTTTACAAATAAATTACTACACATTAATATATATATATGGTTATATTTTGTAGGTGAAGATTGGGTTTTCAGGCAAACCTATGCCTTTATGGTTACATGAGATTGTTGATGATCATATTGCTAGGATCGTAATGGCTCCAATTTATTTCACTCGCGGTTACACATGTGCAACAAGAAGTAGAAGACATTGTTCAAAAGATTCAGTAATGTTAATTAATTAAATTGTTTGAGACAATATTTTAGTAATTTTAGTATCTAATTGTATCATTACCTCGCAAAAATTAGTATTTGTGGCAAAAAACATTTGTTACACTTAGAATCTTATTTTTTTTTATTTTTTAAAAATCAATGCAAGGTCCCTGCGACGTCATACGTGCGGATGTCGCTTGCGACACCCTCTCTTGCGACATCATTGTGATGCCTCTGCGTTAGACTTATACAACATCGCAATTCCATAGCAAAATCTCCTTCTTCCCTATATATAGCCCTCCATGTGATTGTATTTTCACATCAACTCATAAGAAGTAAGAGAGAGAAACTAATGAGGGAAGAAACCAAATTGCGAATATTCTCATAAGCGAACACAGATTTTGAAGATTTTGAGAATCTTCAAAATATTTGAAATTTGTGTTTCCTTATGAGAATTGATTCATAATTCATTTCCCATTATTCTCTTTGGAAGTAATTAATAATTTCAAAACGATGCTCGAAACTTTTTTTTAAAAACAAAGATTTGCGAGGTTCCTACCACGTCTGGAACAAATGTGTCGCAAGAATGTGTCCCGATTTCTTTCAATATACGCTTGGCTTTTTTTCTTTGATCGTGCTCCATCACCTTGACTGATGAATAGATTTTCGAAACCTTGTTCAAAAAATTGATCAAATATTTCATCCATTTCGTCATCACTATTGGTGTGGGAAGATGATGTCATGACTTAGTAATAAAAGTTTAATCTAAAGAAATGAAAAGACTATAAGAGATAATTGTGAATCTTATGACATTGTGTGCATGTATATATAGTATTAATGTGAAGAAGAGTTTAGTTGCAATTTGTAGAAGGGATAGATGCAAAGTGAAAGTGGGAATCGGATGCCAAAATGAAATGGTCACATGCAATGCTTAAATATTTTGGTAATTAATTGATTCTCATACAAATTAAAATGATACTTACAAATTTAAATAATTATCTAACTTTGAATCAAAGAAGTATGAAATGACTTAATAACTTTGATACAAGTATCGAACATTGGGAGACAATTGTACAAGTATCGGATACTAAAATGAAATTTGAACCAGCAAAATGCAAACCATTAAATAAGTATCATATACTATATGATACAATGTAAACCATTAAAATTGAATCTGATTCTTGCTTTTAAACATTCCGATGGAATCTTCATGTATTCTTCATGAAATTTTTACATTGAATCTTCTCTGTGGCTCCAAAGATGTAAATTTCAAACCTGTATCAAGCAAATAGTAGAGCTAAACTGGGGCTACAAAAACAAGTAATCAAGGGAAATTAACCAAACAATACACGAACATTCATATTCATACATCCATTCACATTCATACATTCTGGCCACATTTTTCATCACGTTAAAAAACAACACAGAAGCATACAGAGCAAAAAAAGATTAAAAACATACATTCTGGCCACATAAGTCAACAACATAACTAGACTAGAAACATTTATATAACTAGATTAAAACACATCAAGTCAAGTGTTAAGCATGTCGGTAATTAGCTTATCCTTAAGAGTCATTTCTATTTCGGAAAGTGGCTCTGTTTTTGCAAGCAAACTATCTAGCAACTTGTTCTTGGAGAGTCTCTCCTTCATAGCTAAATGTTTCTGTTTTATCTCCCACATGCACTTAAACTCGAGTAGAGCTTGTCCTTCTAGACCTACATTATCTCCCTTACTCGCAGCCCTTTTACCTTTGGCCTTACAAGCCTTTACACCAGCAGGTCGGGACTGCTCTTCTTCATGGCTACCTGAGGCAATTGTTGATGACTGAGTGGTTCCTTCATCTGTCTTTCTTCTCTTCACTGAAGTTCCCTCTTTTCCACACCATTTCTGATCGTGGCGCAGCTCTCTCCATGCATGCTCCAAAGTGAACTTGCACTTGTCATCATTGAAGTAGATCTGGTGGGCTAACTTCATGACATCATTGTCATTCTGGCCACTACTTTTCTGTGATAAGGCAGCCTCATAGCATCCCACGAACTTGCATACACCATCATTTATCTTTGCCCACCTTTGCTTACAATTCCCTGGTTCCCTCTGCTGTGCTCCAACAAGATTCACACTTGATGCAAAATAGGCTGCAATCCTCTTCCAAATTGCTTCAGCTTTCTACTCGTTACTAACCACCGGATCTTTGCTAGTGTTAAGCCATGCACTAATGAGAACGAGGTCTTCTTTGGGACTTCACTTCCTTCTTACCCGTCTATCATTAGACTCAGTTGGGAGGTCAGATATTTGGCTACTAAACACAAGGACATCTGATTCACCAAGTGGTGTACTTGGTGAATCCCTCTCATAAACATTGGGTTGGATGTTATGGCTAAAGGAGGATTGACTAAGAAGAAGGTCTTGGTAGCTAGAGGACTGTGTATATGGATTTGTATAATCCATGTATACAACAAAATATGAAAACAGAAAGGAATACAGAAGGTGAAAAACAGAAGTGGGTTTCAGGAATGAAAGAGAATTTGAAGAAAGAAAGTCGTGGATAAAAATGAGAGATGGAGGTGAAAGCAAATAGGAATACTAAACCACATCCTTTGTGGTTTAGCATTCAATGTTAAACTAATTCTTATTGATAACTATACCTACTAAAATTAATTGCAGCTTATATAACCAAGACTCTGATGATGATAAATGTAGCAGAGACTTACCAGACAAGTCAAAACACAACAACAAGACTTACATGATGATAAATAGGAATCATCATTACCAGACAAGTCAAAACACAGCAAGAAGACTTACATGATGATAAATGCAGCAGAGACACTCTGGCATGAATCTCAAGTTTGCTGCTTCACCCCAATAACTCGACCTCAGAGTTTAGATAAACATTTAGCCACAAAAAGAAATTTAAAATGAGCTTACAAAACAAAACACATTCAATTCAGATTAACAAATCCTCTTGACTAAATTACCTGCAAGGCTGGTCTCATTATACGTACTACTCTACCTCTTCGATCATGAAAATCAGCTCTTGAAACTTTTCCAGTCATTTTTCAGAAGCTACATGGTGCTACAGACAAATAAAGAGACATGAGTCATTCATTACAGAGAAGAACAAGGAACAGAACAAAGAGTTTGAAATGAAACTTAAGTTTCGGAGTATGGGAAGATATGTATATTGATTTAACCTATAGCTTGAAGAAGTTTCCAGCTATATATGATCAACAACAAAAGTTACTAGGAGTTGAATTAATTCGAAAATGAGTTTGACAAATGGGTTTCTAAAAACTTAATCAATATTGTAGGATGTAGATGTAGCATTTAGCCATTTAGGGCAAACTGTGTGTTTTGGTCCCTAATGCGACTCATGCTGTCAAACTTTACGACTACATGAGTCGTCCCCATACTATTCATGCAATCTACATGCATTTTCTATGGAGACTACGTAATATTAGTATGCATTTATATATTTAAATACTAACAGAAGTCTTTAGCCTCCACGAAATTGATATCAATATATCAATTATACTATGACGTCTACTTAATGTGTTTGATGTTATAGACATCATATACGAGATTAAGATGATACTATATATAACTGCATGACCTGAAAATCAAGTGCGAGAGGAACAATTAGCTAGTTCTACAACGACACCATAACTATTATCCTTTGCCTGATTCATCGAAAACTATCAAATATATCTCTTTTCTATTGGAGTTCTCTTTTTTAATTCTTTTTGTTAATGGAATTTTTAGAAACCATTTGTCAAGCTCAAGTTGTAACAATCAAAGTCACAAAACTTAAGTATATGTATATATACTCACCTTTTGAACGATCTCAAATGAGTTTGGGTCAAAACAGTGATATGATCCTCTTTCATACGAAACTGATTTCACTAGAGGTTCCCCCATTCTAATGAACCACAACCTGTGTTCTTTGTGGTAGAACCAACCCCTATTGTAACTGCAAAACAATAAGAATTAAGCTTTATCCTTTAGTTCATTGCAATCTGATACCAAACCAGGAAATATACCAATTTCAAGTCATGGAAAAGAAAGACGGAATGAAAGTCGATGTTGTGCTTTTATAATCCTTTTCTCTTCGCATGTGAAGACAGATTCATGTTAGATTTATGTTCCAAGTTCGATATATGTCAATTGTGGAGATAAAAAACTCCAAAGAAGCAGTTTCAGAGTTACAATACTAGAGAAAAAAAAAGAAAGATAAAAAAAACTAAAAGCACATACAGCTCATTTGCAGCATACAATTGTGCCTCATCTCTCGGCATGCTGCACAAGAAAAATCATTACATTTCTTTGATAGAAGAGCGCATAACAACAAGTAGTTTAAATTTTGAAGACATATACCTATAGAATACATAGACATATAGAATACATAGACATATACCTATAGAAGACATAGCGTTCTGTTGGTGCTGATATTGATGGATGAGCTGCTGGTCATACCCCATCCCAGTAACAGAATTTGCAGAATTCATAGATCTTAATCCCATACCGGGAGGTCCACCAGTCTAAACCAATCAAATATATTTTAGAAAGAACATTAACGTTAAGTGTGATGAAGTAAAATCTCAAACGATCTTCAGCCTGTTATCAAATATCATAGACTATACCATACCTGGGAGTGGTAAGACGGATGCGAAGATGAGAAGATGTCAGACCCATGCAAGGAAACACCACTACTACTCACAGCTTGAGAATGATGTTGTTGTTGAGGACGATGTGAGGTATATGATGCACCTAAGTTAAACCCACCAGACCTTCCCATCTGCAAGTAGCCACACCAGAGGATAAGGTAAACGTTTTGAAGAAAACTTTCTATGAATGGCAATTAAACCCAGTGACATGTTTTGACAAGCTAAAACTCACAGATAATTGTTGAAATTGCATCATTAAAATTGAATTCTCATGGAGTTGTTCTTTGTGATGCAAATTCATTGGATAATCAGCATTACTACCTGTATAACACCGTTCAACTTTGTCATGACTATGGAAACTCTATTAATATATAGAACAAGTCAACTGAATGCAGACACCATGAAAGTGTCTGAAAATATGATAGAAGAACACTTTATACTAGTAACATAATAACTTTTAAGAGGGTAGCATCTCATTGGTCATGAAATGGTTTCTGCAGTGTATGGTCACAAAAGTGTTACTACATAAATAAGTGTTTCAAACAGTATTTATACCTCCCCTGTTAGTGAGTCCTGAGTGTCCATGAGAGCTACCATGAGACATCTGAAAATGCATCCAAAAGCAAACTTTGAAACAGAGCCAAAGCAAGGGATAATTTTTGAATTATTTTCAAGTTCCTAACACAAATGCATGGCTTTACCTGAGAGAGTGCTATCGGAATATTGCTGGATGTAAATCTTCCATTCGAAATACTTCCATTCGAAATACTTCCATTTTGCTGTTGTAGCCCAGCAGAAGGAACATCAGTAAGACCCGTTTACTGAAGACTGTGAATACCATTAGAATTTACCACTAGTCAGAGGAGATGATAAACCATTCTCTATACTAGAAGCTACATTGACAATACTGCAACACAATGATTTAAAAATATGTGGCAGTACATTAAGTAAACTTGACATCGGCAGATATTAATCAACTCCACAAGCAGAAAGCAAACCAAGCAAGGACTCTTGAGTGAACTCAGGACTGAAAGATGGTACTCGTAAATGGTTGATTTTCCTGAAACGAAAGGTTAAATGGTGAGACAAGAAAAGACCAAAACAGAAAAAAAATTAAAGGAAACAACTTTAAATCGATCACAGAACTAGAAACAGTATAACTTCAACGCATACATTCCAAACAATGACCTAAATCAAAACCGGTTCATGAACTAGATTCACCAGTATCTGAGCTGCCGTCACATCCAACTGAGCAAAGGAAACAATCGCTTCAATAATATGAATACTTTTTGCACAATAATCTAGTACAAGCAAGAAAAAGATAACTTTACCATTCGATGATGGAACATACAGAGCAAAAAGAACATACAGATCACAAAAGAAAGAGAAATCCAGAAACTCTACAGAGTGAAAAAGAAAGAGAAATCACAAACATCTTAATCACAAAACTGTTACTACTCACACAACTCTTAATCGACAAAACCCAAGCTAGATCCATGCGATAAAATCCCTACAATCATCCATTAAAAATCGAAAATCGAAACCCTAATTACTTCCTCTTATCAAATCCCTAAAAACATTCATTTCAAATCCTATAATCGATTTACATATACCCTAATAATGAAAATCGCGATCCCTACCTTGAGCTCCAACATGCATGTCGTACCCTCCGAGGAGAAGAGCCAAGCCGTAGACGCCTAAGCACACCACCGAGCCGGAAATCGCTTCGCGAGGAGAGGAGGAGAGGAGGAAGAGTCGAGGGTCCAAATCGCCCCAGAGCGCCGACAGAGAAGAGGAGGTAAACGAAAAGCCAAAAATTAAGCCCGACTAAACTAACCCCTTCTTTTTCCAACCCTAAACAATACACAACCAATTATAGCACGCCACGTAGGCGGTTCTTAACAAATCTTAAAATCCTATAATTAGATACGTATCTAGTTCTAAAAATCATGTTAACATTTCTTTAATAATATTTTTTACCTAAGAACCTCCATTAGATCCACTAATGGAGGTGCTCTAATATCTTTAGCTTCTCGGTACGTTTCACCTTCTTGACTTCGAGCATAACCGTGAATTGGAATCGAACTTGCTTTGCTGACGATTTCCAAAAGCCATGCATGTCGTCACTCACACCAAAATTTATTTAATATTTATATTAGTATTTTCACTGAATAGATGTAGCTCATACATATTTTCCATAGTATAATTTTGATTCTAAAGCTTGAAATAGTGGAAACTAATGTGGTTGTACATCATTTTTTCTGTCTGCAACTAATCATTGAATCCACAACTACCTGATTAATAGTCTAAATTCTCCAACTAAAACAAAATGATATTCAAACTCTTTACATGGTGTCTACCTAAATCAAAATCAAGTCAATTGAAACCCGGTTTCTTGGCAATACATTATAGCAGAAACAATTGTTTGCAATTAATGTTTCATCAAAATATAATATAGATTTGGAAATTACGCGTACTAACTAAATTAGAGGAATTGAATGAGGGCTTACCACAGAAGTGGAAAGCTGCTTATATTGTCGTTGTTCTATTTTTGAATAACGCATCATTGATATTGAAGTTACTTTGGGATCTCTAAAATTATTAAAATAAAATTTAGGCAAGAACCTAGTTTTATTAAATTGCATTTGTCAAAATAAATCCATATTGTGGCGAAATTTATTGCTTTATTGTTTATAAATGATGAAATACATATAAAGAAAATAATAATGTTTTTTCTTCTTTTCAATCTGTGTGAATTAAACCTCCATAGAAAGGAATATCAGTTTGAGGCAACCAAGTATCTCCCAAGGTGAAATTATAAACAGTGAAGTTCATGGCTTCTGCCAAGTTCAATATATTGTACCCTGCCCATTGAACTCTCCTATTGGTGTTAGCCCCGGGTCCAAAGTTACTGTACTCACCATAGTAGATTGTATCTAATCCAGTTGTACCATTCCATTCAAGCCATCCCACTGGTTGGATAATGTCACTTATATATGATTGCATAAAAACCGTCCTTGAGTAGGGCTTCCATGGTCGCCCTAAGAAAGTCATAGCTGATTTTGGGTCAGCTGCAAGATCAGGAGCAGCTTTGATCGTACAGTTGATGATAGAGATTCCAGTATTCTGGTCTGGATCTGTTCTTCCATGAGCTGTAATTGCATTCTTCTGCTTTGTCATTGGCTTTCGAACGTATATGTTGCAGTTTTGAAAGATTGCAGCTGCATTACCGAATATGAAATCGATAGTACCTGGATATAAGGGAAAATTATATCAAGAAATATATCTAAACTTATGAGATTGAGCCTAAGATCTAATCAAGAACTAAGTATTGAAAGTGAAAGTGAAACAGAAACAAAACTAAGTATATTACCATATATGTCGCATTCGCGATAGAATTGTCTGAGAGAGTGAACGTAGAGAGTATCTTGGTAACCTTCAAAACTACATCGATAAAAGGATGATCCTTCTGCATTATTCCTCAACGCCACAGCCTGATGTTTCTCTGGACCAGCTGTGTTTCTGAATGTAACATCAACCGCCATGAACCGTTCTCCAAGCACAGCTACACAAAATAAAAGTCCAATTATAAGCTAATTGGACAAAGTAACAGTAAGTAATTTGCTACGCAAGTTTCCAAAAGAGAGAGAGATACAAATACCAACCAAAGCTCGAGGAATTATACGTAGTCCAACCATCAACAACATTATGGTTTCCAGTAATAATGGTTTTATTGATTCCATCTCCGATAAGCATTAAGTTCTTTTTGTTGATAGGAACAAGAATGTATTCTTCGTAGACACCTTCTCTTGCGTAGATGACAAAGTAACCATCCTCTGATCTAGTGTTACTAGGTGCGGCTGCAATAGCATCGGTGATGGTTGTGAAGTTATCTGATTTGTACGGACCGACGATCACTGCTTTGTTTACGAGGATTGAACCACCGCTTGTTTCACCTAGCTCCCCTAAGTTCCGGCTAGCTTTCCGGCAATCTTTTTCCTTTTCGCATGTTTTACGTAAACCCTAAAACCAAAAATAGAAAATTATTTGAGAATTTTAGACCATTGCTTAAATTAATATGTCTGTGAATGAGTCTTTTAAAACATTGGTCTGACGGTTTTTAATCGACAGAGATATAACTAAAATATCAAACGATATTGTTGACGGTTAACAATATAAAATGAATTTATAAGTAGCATGTCAATCAAAATATATAATTTGGCATGATTAGCTCATAAATTCATGCCTCTCGAATCAATATTCATTGGAGCTACACATTAAGTGACGGTGGGTACATTATGAATGATGAGGACATGCACGTGAGCAATGTTGGATTCGAATGTGACCTAATTGAATTTTATGGTAAAGTCAAAATATATGGGACCATTTGATCCTTGTTGAATTGTACACACACAAAAAAAGGTGTTGGCCATGTGCCATTTATTCTCTTACGCGTTCTGGCCCGCACAACAAGGAGCACATCCATTTATGACTCGATCTATAGAATTTAGATATGTTCGAATATTTATTCAGAGCCCTGCGTCCTAAGCATGTCAATTCATACCATATACTAACTTAGTAGAAGACGCATGTTCATTTATATATGCAAGTCCAAACTCTTATTTCCATGGTCTCACTTGGATTGATGTGGTGACTCATAATTTTCCAACACAAAACTACATGTCTTATTAACCATAAATATATATATGATCCTAGTGATAATGGTTTTCTTTGCTTTATGTTCTAAAAATCATTTTAAAACATTAAAACTAAATCAGTCATATTTTAAGACTCTCATAATTCTAAAAAATATTTTTATTTATGTAACATCTTTTGTTGTAAAAAACTAATAACTAAAATTTACCACAAAAAATTTACAGGCAAAATACATTTAACTGATTAAGTCGGATATATATGTGATTATCCTACATTTAATTGTACTCGTTTTTCTACTCTCTGACTAAATTTTTGTTTTTGTTTAAGGTGTGTATTACTATGTTATAAACAAATCAACAAAAAAGACAGAATTAGAAACAAGTTTAAATAATTACCTTAATTAAAGTCTCGAGTGGCTGACGAGTGGTCGAGTTACTAAATACTTTTCCTTTGGAAGCTTTATACCTCTTCAAGTTACGGTTAAGCGCGTGGCTCACAAGCCCCAACGAGATACTATAAAGGCGCGTGAGATTCCCCATCGGAGATCTAATCGCAGCCGCGAATCCACTCTTCGCCTCCGCAAGTCCATCAACACAAGTCTGCTGGTTAGTCACCACACCACTAAGAAGACTATTCACTTGCTCCACTAGAGCTGCCGTCATAACCTCAGCGATTTTTAGCTCCGTTGTGACGATTTCAAGATAGTTCACACTGAGTTCAGCTAGCTCGCCGCAGTCCTCAACCGCGGCGATTTCCTCGGCCGAGACCGAGCCAGGTTTCTTATTTACGCGTTGAGCATATCCAGTGATGGCTTTGGAGAGACGTCTCGCTTGTTTGAGACATTGCTTTATTGTGAATTTACCGTAACGGTAAGGATCGGACGGTGAGGATTTGAATGCGGAGAGGATCGTACGGCAGAGTTTAGGGTATGGAGTTGACTTACAAGCAGCATAAGGAGACTGTGGCTGTGACGGAGGGATAGAAGGTGGCTGTGATGAAGGCAAAGAAGGTGACTGTGACGGAGACTCAAAAGGTAATGATGAAGGTGGCTGTGATATAGATTGTTGTGCTGAGATTAGCAAATTCCATGAGAGACAAATAATAGAGAGGAATAAGAGAGAAGAAGAGAAGTTTAGTGTTTGCATTTTTAACAATTTGTTTTGTATGTTTTATGGTATTTGTAATTGTGAACTCTTCTACTATATATAGAGTATACGAGGGACTTTGTGAAATTAACGAATGCATGGTTTTGTGGGAAACTACATTATGTAATGCATGTTGCCCTAGTAATTAGTAATATACAAGTAGTCATGTATCATTTTATTTTGGTCAATTGAAGGTTTTTTTTTGGAGCCGGTGGTCCAACGTCATCATTACCAAACTCGGGTTGACTTGGTTAGATGACTTTTTCATGTGGTTTAACCGTAAATTGGGGATTTTGAGTGTTTAATTTCTGTTTACTTTTATGTTATATGCTAGTTGACACTGTACAAAATTACGTTAATTAGATGTTTATTTGACCAAAAATAAAAAAATAGACATCTCAAGATGAATTTGTATTTAATATTACTTATAATGAAACAAGTCGGGTTGACTTGGTTGAGTGGGTTTAATATCTATGAATTGACCGTAAGAAAAATTGCATGTGATGTGTTGGAGAGCTTTAAGACAGGACAAGACGGTGAAGAAGCCTAAAGAAGTTGTCACTTTCTCAATTACGCTATTCACACTTATAAGTAATGTGTCCAATTAAATAGAAAAGGAATATATAATTCAGTTAAATTTTAATTCCGGCAGATACATTGTCTAACCAAACAAAACCGAACCAAACCAGAATTGAAATATCTATTTCCTATTTTACTTCAAAGTTAAAAAAAATCTAAAAAAGGTGAAAACCCCGTCAGGTAAACCGAATAATTCTGATTACATACTCGGAAGCTTTTTGACCATACAAACTAACAAAACAAAGATATAACTAGTTAGCAATGAGGGAAGATTACAAGGAGAATACGTGTTTCAGATGGACTTCAGATCAAGAATGAACAACAGGGACAGAGTTTACTTCACGGCCATGAACTCTGAAGCGGTAAATACAAGTATGTGACGAGCTCCCGTGGTTGGATGTGAAGTCTAGCCTGACAGTGTTGATCAGTCCGGAGTGAGCAGAATCAGAAATGTCGAATGTCTGTGCGTTGGACCTATCTAAGTCGTAACTGAACTCTGTAAGAAGAAGCATTGCCCCATTCTCCATATATTTGTCTTCTAGCCATCCTGATACACGGCAATCCTTTGGGGCGCTTGATCTATCATACGCTACAGCCTGTTCGTTTTCGTGGTGCGCATAACCGTAACATCAGTATTCCAATTATCAGACAAATGATTACAAGGATGAACCAGTGATGGAATGCAATGTGTGACCATCAACTTACACTCTGTAACCGAAAGGACTATTCAATGATTGCATACAATAGAAACCTATTCGTTGATGAAAACAGATACTGACTAATCAATCTGAATACCCATCAGTATACTTTCAGTTACTGACCTATATTATACCTGACCATCAAATTCAGGTAGCTAAAACGATCAAATTCACAAAACAAGCTTCTTGCCCTCTATTCTATAACACAGATCACCAGCAATTCATAGAGACCACCTTTTTCAACAACTGATATTAAAACTATATAATTTGATCATTATATGAAAGTATAGCATGAGATGTTAGTATTACCTGAGAGACATGTTCCAAAGTAACAGCCTCTGGTATTATCGGTGCTCTTAGCCTGACTAGAACATAGCCGTTGCTTCCTTTCAAAGGAAAGCACTGTCCAGGCTCCCCGAAACTTGGAGTCAACATCTTAACCGCTTTGCTATGAACCCGTCGCCTGCTAGTCCCAAACCAATTACCCCCATTCCCAACAAGATATGGATCAGAATGTTCCGTGACAAAAGCCCCAGCAGACGCTAAAGCATAGTCTACTCGGCCAAGGCCATCTGCAGCATGCTTTCCAATCTCTTT